>SNQJ01S0130861.1:31101-56991 GCA_010110895.2 Picea sitchensis
TCTTGGCTCCACCTCTAGCAACTATATTTATATTTTTCCCATCCTCTTCTCTATTTTCCACAGAAATCCATTCAACATTCTGATTGTTCTGGTTCCTTTTTCTTGTATCTTTGTCAACAATGTCATACATTCTTTTGTATCATGATCTAAGATGCGACAATACATACATGTCATAGGTGGTTGTGGACAATCCCTTGTGTAATGTCTAGGTTTATGACAGTTGTGACATGTTACTGGTCCTCTACCTCCTCCAAATCATCTTCCTCCTTGACCTCATCCTCTGAAGCCTCCTTTATTTCCTTGATTATCTCTGTGCGGTGTATTATACTGTGGTGCATGATTGTATTGTGATTGCACATTATTATATCATGGTGGTGTTGCAAATTGCTGCACGTTGTTATAATATGGTGGTGTTGTAAAAATTTGTGCGTTATTATATTTGGATGCATTGTAAACTGATGTGCATTATTATACTTCTACTACACAGGTTTTACTATCATTAGTTTATCCTGCACCCTATAAGTATTTGATTTTCCTTTCCTTCATTATTTCCAAAGTTGTACACTCCTTGTCTTCGTGCCCTACAAAATTACATAAGTTACAAAATGTACTCTTGGGTATTATTTGATACTTTTTCATCATGGGACAATGATAGGGATGATGTCCATGTGTTATACATATATCACACCATGTCCCTCCTATAGGTAAATGATTTGGCATTCCTACTCCCAAGTACTATGAAAATCTGAGGCACTCATTCTTATGGTGTCCTATACATAATGTGTACCAAACATCTTCCCTCTTTTCATTTCCCTTATTCCGATTCAACTTAAATGCCAGGTTCTTTAGATCTACTCTCATCTCTTCCACAATTGGATCTGTATGACTATATTGATTTTCCTCTAGAAAGGCTGCTTACAAATCCTCATCCTGGGTTTGGAACTTCTGTTGTATCAATGGATATTTCATATGTGCTAGTAATGAATTAACAAATAAGTGTCTATGTTTCATGTCTATGATATGATACTTCAAATTACCTTTTAGTATCTTGAACTTCTTATCAAACTCCCAAAATAACTCACCTAGATTTTGTTTGATCTCTATCATATCATTCATGAACTGATCCTTTGAACTAGGTCATTGAAATTCATTGATCAATGCCTTCTTCACATCTGCAATAGTTGTAGGTGCTCCTTGAGGACCGCTTACTGTGAGGCCCATATACCAGTCCAATATGCGGTCTCTAAATGTGATCGCCAACTGCACCATTTTTGTATCTTCATATGTAATCTTATTAGCTACTCAAATCTTCTCACAAATAAATAAGTGCTCATCTATGTCCTCCGGCTCTTCTCCCAGAACTCTATTAAGCGAATAGTTGGATCTACTTCTGCCATTGTGAAGTTTTTGTACTACCACCTTTGTGTAGTCTATATAATTGACTACTACTAGATTAAATTACACACTTGAAGTTCTAGCAGACCCTCTTCCTACTAAAATACTTCTACTATTAATCACTTGTTGTCTAAACGGTTCTTCTTCTTCAAATGTCTTAGTCGCACATGGGGTTGTGGGTTCCACACTAATTCAGATCTGGAATGGAGAGCCTTATTTTGTGTTGCACCCTTGACCTCTGGTTTTCCTCTCATATGTGGCGCATAGGATTTCGTCAATATTGCCCATCATACGTAGATCCTTTACCTCCTCCTCATCATTGTCCAAGCCCTCTCACTCGACTACTTCCCTCTTTCTCCCATTGATATTATACTGGTAGGGTATTTCATTGCACGTCACTCCTACTCTTTCCATTATCTCCTTGGTATGTTCCTCATCCATCATAATGGGGTCCATTCCTTCCTTTTTCTGACCTCTCTCCAGAGCCCTCTCCATATCCCATATATTCCTTAGTGCTTCCCATAGTTCCCCCATGCGCACAAAGTGATTTAGTTGTCTGACTCCATTGTCATCATTCCTTTATCATGCAATAAGATCTTTATTGACGTCTAAAGTGATCAAATGCACCTTCCTCTTGGTCCCTTCAGAAACTCCTTCTTTCCAGTAATGTAAGACTTCTCATTATCGCTACAAACTAAATAATAAGTCCTGCAACAATACTGTCTAACTAGAAATCTACTACATGTGTGAATTTATTATTGACCTTGTTATCACATATTAATGCAGGGGGGGAATGTTTCCTGGATTTGGACCTTGGGAGGAAAAATGTGAAGAATGGGGTTAAAAACCCACTAAATGACACTTATCCTAATTCCATTGGGTCGATGTGACCATTTGGCGTGTTGTGCTAGGACGCACGCAAATATGGGCAGCTAGGATCAACGTGCCTCAAATTGACGGTTGCTGACCATATCAGGGCCTCAACATGCACGGTGGTTAAAAAAGGTAGAGAAGGCCAGGAAAAACAACCGTGGTTTGTGGAGGTGCTATGTGTCAGCCAGATACACGCATTGGGCCCAAAAGAGGAGAAGTTTCAAACCACTTTTTGCAGCCCCGATATGCGCATCTTCTTTTAGCGCCCTATCCCAGGCCGACAAGTGGTCGCTCCACAACCATCCCATCGACAAATGTCCTCTATTCCATATCCCTCCTCTGTCCATCACATCCCTCGCTCCCCTTTCATTCCCTCACCCCTGTCCTCCACTCATTGTCCCACCTGTCGCCTATCCCCTTCTCATCTCCCGCCACCTGTGCCACCTCAACTCCCACCCGTGTCACCCCCACAACTTCTTCCTAGCCTTCGTGTCTCCTCCACCTAGCCATCACACAATGAGAAGCCTGTCATTGCGCCAATCATCCTGCTAGACCTTCATCCACGTCCACTACTTAGCCATCCCTGCAGGCATCCAACTCAACTCCAAGTGGTAGGATGCAGAGGCTGCCATGTCTCACAGGTGTGGATTTTATTCATACCTTTTGATCTCGATGAAGTAGTTATTAAGGTTGGTTGGTGGTGGTTTAAAATATTTTCCACCATAAATGGAAAGCCCCGGAAAGGACTGTCAGCAAGTCATCTCATCTACAGGTCCGTTATGCGGCACGTTTGCAACTGACATAGCTCACTTCTGATGGGAAATGGCATGCACAGTCTAATAGGGAGCATGTAGATGTAAAGCCTTTAGTGATAAGACTCGAGCACACCTATGCTAGAGGAACGCAATTTTTAGTATAAATATGGAGTTCTGTCATTTTTGTAAAAGGGGATTGCTGAGCTAGGCTCCCGTATTGTAAATTTTTTATGAAGCACTAGCTCCTATGGTTATGTATTTTGTATTTGAGACTTCTTGTTTAATGAAAGTTAGCTTCTTTCCATCTCTTTGTAAATGTTGTGTTAATACACTCGAAACTGGAGAATCCAGTTGAGGGTTGTGATGTTGTTTTGATGTTGGTTTGATCACTGCAACATTTTCACCAGTTTTAATTAGTTTCCTATGTTATCTTTTCTCCCTCTTATACTGAGTAGCTCGGAATTGGAGGATCCAGTCGGGTTGTTATAGTAGCATTGTGATGTAGGTTTGATTATTGTGCTATTGTAGTTGTGTTGTTTAGACATATATTAGTGTCTGAAGCTTTTAATTCAAGAGGATAGTGTTCTTGAAGCTTTTCTTCCTTAGGCTGCTAGAAGATCGAGTGTCCACAATATGCCCTTACATCTTCTCACTAGTTCTTCCTCCTACTCACCCTTTACTACAACTTACTGAATGAAGTTAGATCAAGAAATCACTTGTTCATGCATAGACTGGCCCAGTTTTCTGAGTTAAAGCGATACTCTCTTGGGTCTGCGCCCATTCGACCACCCCAATTTATTCATTTGTGATATACAAAACTAATGGGTATCAGGCTTACCTCTGTCGCAATCTAGGAGTGACTCCTGGTGTTAACATTTTTGGCGTCGTTGCTGGGGATGAATTGAATATTTTCCCTGGGTAGAATGACAAATCTTACTGGTTCTAAAAATGCATCAGAACCCAATACATCAAGATTGCAACTGTGCACCTGGCGACTCTACTGAGGTGACTCCACTGTCTCAAATCCACTGTTTCAGTGTGGCTGGTTCTGGCTACATCTGGTAGCCCTCGAGAGAAAACAACGATCAGATCTGGTCTTTGATGGTGAACAAAGACCAGACACATTCATTCTGTGTATCATTCACCTAGTGAATCCATGGTTGAAGGATCGATTGGCGACCCCACTGGTTCGAAATGGAAAGAATCCTAGCTTAGATGTTTCCCCCCTTTAATTTTTCTATTGTTCCTAATTTTCCCAATGTTTTTCCTGCTCCAAATGAGTGGAATGATTATTTTCCTATATTTAGAGAGCTTAAAGAGGAAAACTCCACTCATCATCTCAGTGAGTTTCATGCACTCATGCACTGGTGGGAGATACATTAAGAGGATGTATTAATGAATATGTTCATGTTCTCATTAGCAAGGGAAGCTCATGAGTGGTATCATTCTTTACCCCTGTTAGCATTTCTTCACTAGGAGAATTTCATGCAGCCTTCAACGCCCATTGTCAGAAGTTTTATCCCTCTAAGTTAATCTGTCATACTTGTTGTGAGGGATACAATGACTGTTTTCAAGATAGAGATGCTTCTTACATAGGCTATGAGGATGAGCCTGATGGCTTGGATTAGAAATCAACCCTTTCTCATCCCTTTTCATCCACATCAGAGGAAATATATGAGGATGAAGGCTAGAAGGAGGAAGAAGATGCTTTGAGTGAGCTGATGGAGTTGGTAAAATCTTTTTCTGTAGAGATAAAGCAATTGCAGGGAGAACGTGATTGTTGCCTTTTTGAGGAAGATGAAGAGGATTTTTATTCCCTTGAAGTAGATGTTCTTGGAATCCCTATTACGGATGATGATGAATATTCCATGATTGTAGAGGCCTTGAATTATGCTCCTGACAGGCCTATTGTCCTTAGATTTGATGATTATTCTAATGAGGAGCAGCAAATCCCTACATCACAATTTGTTGATCAGGGGAGCAACGAACCTGTATATGATAGCTATGAATAAGTTTTTGAGTTGGATATGAAAGACATCCAAGAACACACATCAGAGCCTTATCCTTTTTTTTGTGAAGAAGATTGTCATGAGGAAATCAATCATACTGGGCCTACAGAAATCACTGAGCAACAGATTGAAGAACAAAGCTTTCCCACCAGTCCTGTTTATGATGATTATGAATCTGACCCTTGGCAAAGCCATGAAGTTGAACCAAAGGAGAAACAGAAGGGGAAGTTTATCTCCTGTCCAGAGCCTATAACCAATAAGCCATCACCTGAGACCAGTCATCCTGCATCAACTCCTCTTCCACCTGTGCTTATCAATGATATTCAGACACGTGTGAGCAGCTGTGGAGCATATCAGGCTGTCTGTTACAAATTTTCCAATATCTTCCACTCATTCTATGAGCCTGTCAACGAGTACATGGAGTGGCATTTCCTTCATGACCTGGAGCCACCCTATTTTCTCAACTTCAACCCTTGGAGAAAAGCTGAAGGATGTGATCATTTTGCTATCACGGCTACATCATCTGCTAGTGATCACCGACAGAGTAAAGTAGCTTCCATTCATGAAGTTACTTGATTGGCTATGGTGGAAATTTACTTTCACCTAGCAACATGTAAAAAATTAATTAGCCTAGGACTGTACATAAATAATCTCCTTGGAGCATGTGTGTTTGTTTTCATTTATTTTTCGGCATATAATCCTAAGAAGTGTGTTTTTGATATTAACTCCATAGCGCAACAGAAGGAAACTGGAACTGCAAAAGGAGATATTAGAGCCTCCTAGGGAGGACTCTATCCCCCATGGAGCCTAATGTTATCACATATTCTTGAAGGGGGGGAATGTTTCGTGGATTTGGACCTTAGGAGGAAAAATGTGAAGAATGGGGTTAAAAACCCACTAAATGGCGCTTATCCTAAGTCCATTGGGTCGATGTGACTATTTGGCACGTTGTGCTAGGATGCGCACAAATCTGGGCGGCTAGGATCAATGCACCTCAGATCTATGGTCACTGGCCATATCGAGGCCTCAACATGCACGGTCGTTAAAAAAGGTAGAGTGGGCTAGGAAAAACAACCATGTTTTGTGGAGGCACTATGTGTCAGCTAGAGATACGCATCAGGCCCAAAATAGGAGAAGTTTCAAACCTCTTTTCACAACCCCGATATGTGCATATTCTTTTAGTGCCCTATCCCAGGCCGACAAGTGGTCGCTCCACAACCATCCCTCCGACAACTGTCCTCCACTCCATCTCTCTCCTCTGTTCATCACATTCCTCTCTCCCCTTTCATTCCTTCACACCTGTCCTACACTCACTGTCCCACCTTTCGCCTCTCCCCTTCTCATCTCCCACAACCTATGCCACCTCATCTCCCTCTTATGTCGACCCCACAACTTTTTTCCAGCCTCCGTGTCTCGTCCACCTAGCCATCACACACCGAGAAACCTATCGTTGCACCAATCATCCCACCAGACCTTCATCCATGTTTGATGCCTAACCATCCCTGTAGGCATCTAACTCAGCTCCAAGTGGTAGGATGCAGAGGCTTCCATGTCTCACAGGTGCAGATTTGAATCAATCCTTTTGATCCCGATGAAGTAGTTATTAAGGTTGGTTGGTGGTGGTTGAACATATTTTCAACCATAAATGGAAATCCCCGAAAAGTATTGTCAGTATGTCATCTCATCTACAGGTCCATTATGAGGCACAGTTGCATCTGTCATAGCTTGCTTCTGTTGTAGGTGAATCCCCCTGCGGACAAGTGGATTCCCTCTTGGTCTCTAGACTCCTAAGGCCAAGACAGAAAAGTGCTTAACATGGACAATGACATCCTTTTAGATATAATCAAGTTAACATATGAAGGAGAAGAAGAAATATATGTACTTTGTTAACAACGTTTGTCCCTGCAAATTCCAGGATGAGCTTTTATCTGGAGCTCCCTGATAGGCCCTATAAAACAAACAAAGGTACAAAAGTCTTCCTACTCTACTGAGATTAGCTCAAATATAGATACATCTACTGTAGACAAGCTCATGTGGAATGAACATAAATTTGAAATAAACAGGCCAAGCGTTGATTATTAATGAGAATAAGTAAAAGTACTTACAATCCTTTGATGAAGGTGGAACAACTTCTTCCAGTTCTCCTTGTCCAACCCCTTTTCTCAAGTAATCTCCACTGTTTTCTGTATGTTTCCTATGAGATCATAGGTTTCATACCTCCAATATTTTCTATCAATACCGCTTATAGGATCATAATTTTGGTATCAATCTCTAGTCTCTACTGTTCATACCACTTATAGGATCATAAGTTTGGTATCAATCTCTAGTCTCTATTGTCTCTGTATGTTGCCTATGAGATCATAGGTTTCATACCTCCAATCTTTTTCATATACCTTTCACCATGAGAAGGCCTCCTTATATAACTTTAGAGAGGACCAACCACTTGAGAGATCTTTGGGATAAGTTGAGGATTCCTCTCCTTCAGTTGAGGATCTTCCCTCAGATCATGCCTTGACCCAATATTCAAACCCAACTACCTTCAGATATTGAGGGGATTGTCCCCTAATTTCCTCCAACAAACCAAATATTCGCATAGAAAGGGTAGTGCTCCCCCAAAAGGGTGTACAAGGCGCTCAAACACTCCCCCAAAGAGGCCCAGGGAGCTATATAACTTCCTGACAGTGGGTAGGGAAGTGCTCCTCTCCAAAGTCCATCTTTTAGTGGTTCTTTCAGTGGAAAAAGGCTTGTACTCCTTGTCAACTAATTTCTCTTCTTCAAAACTAGTCTTTGAGGTGTCTTAAGTGTCATTATGATGTCGTTAGAGGCATGACGTAGGCAATATGGCAGTATGATGTTTGTGACACTTGCAAAACTTGTGGTCAATATGCGACACTTGTGGACAAGATGCGACACTTACAACACTTGTATTGACGACACTTGCGACACTATTGAAGTGAGTAATTTTGATGTGTAATAGATTCCCCCCCAAAGTATGAAGTTAGAAGATAATGATGATTGAAGTACTTTGTAGACATTTTCAAGCAAGGGTATGGATGTAGAGAGACTGGAAAAAGTTGCACACAACCATCAAACAAATATTATGACATGTTTCAAACCCAAGGCAGACATACCTATGCTTGAGTGATAAATAATTTTTAGGTATGGCCGCCATAAAATACACTACAGATCCATAATTATATTGATAAAAGGTATAGCCACTGAAGATACAATGTGGATTTATACTCTATGACCTGAACTAATAGTAGCCACAAAGAATACATAGTGGATCTATGAGATGACAAGACATAGCCATGACCAATACAAAGTAGATCTATGTAACAGTATATGTGTCATAGTTTAAAAGAAAACTCCTTCGTAGCCTGGGCAAAGTATACATCAGAGTGACAGCTCAACGCAGGGTCTTATTACCGATCCCGATGTAGTATGAATCTAACCATATGAATAGATGTCCTGATGTCAAACATGGTAGAAACCACTTGATTACCGGTCAATGATGTAAACTGTTAACATGTGCGAGGGAGATCACCATTGATGTCAATGATTCCCAAGGTACTCTAGTACATTCCAACGAATGTTAATGGATGAGCTGAAGTCAAACATCCGTGGAATCATCCAATCAGGGTTAAATGATGTAAACCCACTATTGGATGTGAGGAGGCCTACCATTGAAACATGCAGGTCCCAAAGTACTAACTGGCTTCTAAGTGTAACTCCTGGATAATGTGTTGAAGTCGATAGGAATAGCCTCGTCGAAGGAGGGACTTGATGTATCCCCCATCAACGACATGAAATTGACACAAAGATGTAATTGGTAGATCAAATGAACATGGACTTACATGGGTATTGAAATAGTATATTTGTGATGGTTGAATCTCGAGGCAGATACTTCCCTTGAACACTGAGGCACAACAACAAAAACTTGTCATGGACCAAAACTTGATGATGCAGTGGATGCTGTAACTTTCGTCAGGTGAACCAAAGGAGTAAAAGAAACTCAGAGGATTGGCTCAATGCAGAGGTTCAGTGGATAAAAATGCGTGCAAAGACAAAGTGTCATGTTCAAGGGAGACCGTAAGGGTTATTGATAATGTTCTCAAAAATTGCTTGGCTTGCTTCCTTCAATTTTTCCCCCATCTAAATAGACGAGTACCTCTTTTCATTTTAACGAGCTCGAGGAGGGTAACACATGCTTGATATGACTCACCTTCGGTAAGTCCCTCTTCCTTTTTTAAATGAAATGTAAGAAGTAAGGGTTCGGTCCCATATGGGCCCTTCAATGTATGATTGTTAACGAGTCCAGAGAAGGTAAATTCAGTGATTTTTCATATTTAGAGAGTCTGAAAATAACTTAAAGACGACTCCAATGTTGTCCTTTTTCGTAATGTAAGTCTCACGAGGCTGAAAAAGAGATAAATTATCACTTGAAAGACGCCCTTTAAAACCTTTTAACAAGTGGGAAAGGAAGTAAGATCACTCGATAATCTTTTCATGTTTAGAGAGTTTGAAAAGAGCTTAAAAATGACTCCAAGGGGTTCCTTTTTCATATATCCATGTGAGTCTGAAAAAGTGATAAAAGTCTACTTGGTTACATTCTCATGTTTTTTTCGAGCATGAGAAAGAAAAAAGACTAAGCTCGATATGCCCCCAGCTTGAAAAATAGTGGCTTAACTCCAGAATGATCATCAAAGGCTGGAGACATGCCCTCCAAGCTTCCATTCATTCACCGACTTTGAGGTTGTCACCAATTTCTCTACTAGATGGAGAAAAAGGAGAAGGGTGGATGAAAAGAAGGTTCAAGAGAGGTGTCTGTTTCATTTTTCAACGAACTTGAAATAGGAAAAGAACTATGCTCAGGGCTCCAGGTTCAATGCCCAGATTGTTGTTTCATTTTTTAGCGAGCTTGCTACAGAGAGGAAAACTATGCTCAAAGCTTCTGTTTCATTTTTTAACGAGCTTGCTATAGAGAAGACAAACTATGCTCATGACCCCTGTTTCATTTTTTAACGAGATTTCTACAGAGAATAGAAACTATGCTCGTGGAATCTCCTTGAGCATGGCTTCCAAGAGAATAACGCTCTGAAAGGACACCATGTCAAGGGACAAAACTCGGTCATGGCTTCCAAGAGATCTTCACTGGATTGAAGAAAATAACTCTAGAAGGAACACATGTCGAGGGCCACAACAAGGGTAAGTATATCAGGCTGCAATAGCCCTACCGAAGAGATCACCATGTCAACTACCAGATCAAAATCATATGAAGTTGAAGGCATGGGAGATAATTCCACATAATTGACATGTGGCAGGGGTGATACTGTCGTCATATAATAACCATTTAGGGAGGTAATCCAGTCAGGACCGATGAACGAAATTTGATCAATAGTCACCATGCTTCCATCGTGTGGGAAATTTATCACACGAAAACAAGTGGACACAATAGATTTCATGGCATAGACATAATCCTTCCCAAGGAGTAAAGTGAAATCCAAAGGGTCTCGGACTACCATGACATTAATAAAGACAATTTTCCCTCCCAAAGTTATAGGAAACTGAGGAAGGGTCCCTAAAGGTTGACTGGTTCTTTTGTTAAAAGCTAACAGATTCTGTGTAACCGATGCAAGCTGAGGACAAAACAAAGTGTGCCAAGCAACAGAGGACAAAATACTAATGGACACACCTTCATTTATCAGCGTTTGGGGAATGTCCCGACCACAAAATTGTACTGTAAAATGGAAAGGAATGTGAGAAGGAAGACGAGCTCCAGTTAGTCCACCCCAATAAAAAAGGATGGCCTCATTACCTAGAGGGGGTTTCGTGGGAGAATGAGGAATTCCCCCCAGCACGGTAGATCCTCTATCAATGAGAAAAACATGGGCAATATCAGGTTTACTCTCTAGAGAAAGAGTAGGATCGAACGATCATGGGATCAAATCAACCACGCTGGCACTCTTCAGAAGAAGGGTGGGACTGATCAAGGAAGGGACTAAATCAGTCACTTTGGCACTCTTTGGATGAGTGGGATCGATCGGTGGTAGAACTGGATTGACCAATTTGGCACTCCTCAAGGAAGGAGTGGGATCGACGATGACAGAACCGGATCAACCACTTTGGCATTCCTCAAGGAAGGAGTGGGATCGAACGATGACAGAACCGGATCAACCAATTTAACACTCTTTGGATGAAGGGTGGGACTAACCGAGGAAGAAACTAGATCAGTCACTTGGGTTTCACTTTCCATATGAAAAGAGGGGTTGATCGATGAAGGAGATGGATCAACTACTTTAGTGAGTGGTTCAACCGAGGATGAAACTAGATTGACCACATGATCAACCGAATTGACTGGGGATGGAACCTAATTGATCAGTCCATCAACTAATGATGGGTTGGGAGAAATATTACGATAACCTTTTGGAAGTTGAAGTTTTTCCAAAAGATAAGAAGCCTCGTCCATACGAGGACAAAGGTGAGAGTAATGATCACCTTTGCATAACATGCAAGGGAATTTGACAATTGTCTTCTTCTTACCAACCTTAATGTCACTAGTTGATGGGGTATCACTGGCATGACAAGTAGAGGCTGATGATGTGGAGGACCATATTTCTATGACATTGGGAATACTGGGGAAATCCCTCAGAAAGTGGTCACCCTTACAAAGACTACAAGGGAATTTGGGTTTCGAATTGTTCATTTTAATCTTGTTGACCTCATCATAACTTCCAGTACCATTAAAAGTAGCTGGTTTCTGGGATTCAACATCTAATGTTGTTTGAGCCTTGGTCGTTTTCAAGTTCTTCCTCTTCTTCTCTTTCTATTTCTTCTTCTTCTGATCAACCTGACTACTTGCTTTCAATCTTTCACTAGGCGAAGAAGGAGAAAGGTAAGGAGACTTAATGGGTGAAGAAGGTGAAAATTTGACATGAGGTTGATGTGTGGGTGGTGTACTGACATATAAAGTATTAGGTGTAGTTGAAACATTGGGAGGATTCGAGATCGCCGGAGTGAGGAACACCCAAACTGGTAATCCGACGGTGAGTCCCAGAAGACACAGTGTGGCAATGTACGGAGGACAAAAGTTTCCAAACGAAGGAAATGTATAAGGTTTCCCAGGAGAAGGGGTTCCTCCATTGGTACTCTAATTATTTTATTCTATTAACACTGACTCGACCTAAGGTCCACTAAGTAACACAACCAACACATGCTATGAATCTGAGAAGCAAACAATAAAAAAAAACCTTTCCACAATGAAACCACTAGTTGGTGATGAAATCCAACATTGCGAGATCAAAATAGCAAGAGGCGGGGATATAGCGAGTGGATCAATTACATTAGTGACCTTCTTAATGGACTTATGCCTTAGTGCAAGCTTCCACGCTATAATTGTGGATTTACCCTCCAAGGAGCCCGAGTGAGTTTGAACAACATCTGTTCCAGGTACAGTGAGACTTCCCTTCATCGTCACCTTGTGTGAGACCCTAAAGATTATGTCTACTAAGGTAACCAATTCACAGTCAGCCCCTGGGTGGGTATAGTCAATAGTCCATTCAGAATGTATGGGTAGGATAACAAGTTCGAAATTAACTTGAGAGGCTCCCACACATAAACGTGGGTATACCCTCAAGTGACCCCCAATATACGATCCGACTACTACGAATAGTTGAACCACGGAGGGATAATATCTGTAAATCTCCCGAACGCAACCTCGTGCGTAACCCTTGTGTGAGAGAGGGATCCCATAAAGCCTATATGAAAATTGAATTTTCTCTCCCTATCGCAAGATGCTATTTTGTTTGATAGCTTTGGAAAGTTATCCTTTCAACCTATTCCAAAGCCCTACACCTTAAACTAATGTAGGTTTGCTAACAAAGATGTAAAAAGTCTGATAATTTTTAGTTAAGCGTTGATTTTAGTGGTTGTTGTTTACTCAGAGGTGTATGAGAGTTAAAACTGATGATATTGTGACTCAGTTCCCAAAACATGCATAAGAAATGATAAGCAATATTTTCTTTCAATGAATGTCTAATTAAGGGAAGGAGAAGGATTTTCCTTTCAGTGTCAAAAACTAAGATGCAATGACCTCATGCAATAGTCCTCAATAAGGAATTCAATGCAATGCTAAAATGTAAATATGTGACTGATAACCAATAGATGTAAAGCTTCCTATGCTAATCACACTTCAAGAGTTGTGAGATTTAAGCAATCTGGAAGAAAACTTCACATAAACCAAAAGACACCCATGTTCTGATAAAACAAGAAACAAAAAACCAAAAACTCAAAAAGGAAGGAAAATGATCTTGGACAAGATGACTCAAATATCAAAAAGAAAAGTACAAAATACCTTTGAAACTCCTTACAAAGTTTTCACTCATTCAGATAAACAAGAAGAAAACAATAAATTGACTCCAAATCATGAAGGACAAAGAGTTATTGCAAAGTAAGGACAAATGTCAAAAAAAACAAAAAAAGAGATCAATCCTTAGAAAACAGATTATTGAAGGCCAAGATAAAGATAAATTGAGATGATAAGACCCTGGGCAAGTGCTAAAAGAAAAAATTGAACTCAGAAATTGAAAACCTAGAAGATTTTCCACAGAAAAGGGGGTAGCGCTATGGTGTAAGGGGTACCAGAGTGCTCCAACACTCTGTGTAAGACCAACAGGAAGTTTTAATGCTCTGATATCATGGGAAGGGGAGCGCTATGCCTCAAAAGCTCAGAAAAATGCACAGAAACTCAAACAATCAAGGAAATTCAGTCAATCAACTTGATTTTGGTGAAATCAAGAACCAAACAATCAGTTCTAAGAATAAAAAATATAGTATGGAGAAGGTCAAATGAGTGGGAAAATGGCCAAAACAAAATCTGGGAAAGGAAACAAAAATCAGATCTCCTCCCCAGTGGAGTCACCAATTTCTGTTGTAGGTGAATCCCCCTGCGGACAAGTGGATTCCCTCTTGGTCTCTAGACTCCAAAGGCCAAGACAGAAAAGTTCTTAACATGGACACTGACATCCTTTTATATCTAATCAAGCTAACATAATAAGGATAAGAAGAAATATATGTACCTTATTAATGACGTTTGTCCCTACAAAGTCCAAGCCGAGCTTCGATCTTGAGATCCCTGATAGGCCCTGTAAAACAAACAAAGGTACAAAATACTTCCTACTCTACTGATATTAGCTCAAATATAGATCCATATACTGCAGACAAACTCATGTGGAATGAACATAAATTTGAAATAAACAGGCCAAGCATTGATTATTAATGAGAACAAGTAAAAGTACTTACAATCCTTTGATGAAGGTGCAACAACTTCTTCCAGTTCTCCTTGTCCAACCCCTTTGCTCAAGTAATCTCCACTGTTTTCTGTATGTTGCCTATGAGATCATAGGTTTCATACCTCTAATATTTTCTATCAATACCACTTATAGGATCATAAGTTTGGTATCAATCTCTAGTCTCTACTATTCATACCACTTACATGATCATAAGTTTGGTATCAATCTCTAGTCTCTATTGTCTCTATATGTTTCCTATGAGATCATAGGTTTCATACCTCCAATATTTTTCATATACCTTTCACCATGAGAAGGCCTCCTTATATAACTTTGGGGAGGCCCAACCACTTGAGAGATATTTGGGATAAGTTGAGGATTCCTATCCTTCAGTTGAGGATCTTCCCTAAGATCATGCCTTGACCCAATATTTGAACCCAACTACCTTCATATATTGAGGGGATTGTCCCCTGATTTTCTCCAAAAAACCAAACATTCTCTCAGAAAGGGTAGCGCTCCCCCAAAAGGGTGCACAGGGCACTCCAACACTCCCCCAAAGAGGCTCAAGGAGTACTAGCACTCCCTGACAGTGGGTAGGGGAGTGCTCCTCTCCAAAATCCATTTTTGAGTGGTTCTTTCAGTGGCAAAAGGATTGTACTCCTTGTCAACTGATTTCTCTTCTTCAAAACTAGTCTTTGAGGTGTCTTAAGTGTCATTATGATGTCATTAGAGGCAGGACATAGGCAAGATGGAAGTATGATGTTTTTGACACTTGCAACAATTGTGGTCAAGATGCGACACTTGCGGACAAGATGCGACACTTACAACACTTGTAATGACGACACTTGTGACACTATTGAAGTGAGTAATTTTGATGTGTAACAGATTGCCCCCCAAAGTATGAAGTTAGAAGACGATGATGACTGAAGTACTTTGTAGACTTTTCCGAGCAAGGGTATGGATGCAGAGAGAATGGAAAAAGCTGCACACAATCATCAAACAAATATTATGACGTGTTTCAAACCCAAGGCAAGCATACCTATGCTTGAGTGATAAAGAGTTTTTAGGTATGGCCACCATAAAATACACTGCGGATCCATAATTATATTGAGAAAAGGTATAGCCATTGAAGATACAATGTGGATATATACTCTATGACCTGAACTGATCGTAGCCATGAAGAATACATAGTGGATCTATGAGATGACAAGACATAGACACAACCAATACAAAGTGGATCTATGTAACAGTATATGTGTCATAGTTCAAAAGACAACTCCTTCACAGCCTGGGCAAAGTATACATAAGAGTGAAAACTCAACTCAGGGTCATTTTACCGATCCCGATATAGTACGAATATAACCATGTGAATAGATGTCCTGATGTCGAACACGGCATAAATCACTTGATTACCGATCAGTGATGTAAACCGTTAAAAAGCGCGAGGGAGATCACCATTGATGTCAATGATTCCCAAGGTACTCTAGTACATTCCAACTAATGTGAATGGATGAGATGAAGTTGAACATCCAGGGAATCATCCAATTAGGATTCGATTATGTAAACCCACTGTCGAACGTGAGGAGGCCTACCATTGAAGCATGAATGTCCCAAAGTACTAACTGGATTCTAAGTCTGACTCCTGGATAATGTGCTGAAGTCGTCAGGAATAGACTCGTCGAAGGAGGGCCTTGATGTATCCCCCATCAATGAAACAAAACTGACACAGAGATGTAATTGGTATATCAAATGAACATGGAATGACATGGGTATTGAAACAGGATATTTGTGATGATTGACTCTCGAGGCAGATACTTCCCTTGAACACTGAGGCACAAAAGAAGAAACTTGTCATGACCAAAACTTGATGCTGTAGTGGATGATGTGACTTTCATAAGGTGACCTAAAGGAGTAAAAGAAACTCAAAGGATTGTCTTAGTACAAAGTTTTAGTGGATAAAAATGCATGGAAAGACAAAGTGTCGTGTTCAAGGGTGACCGTAAGGGTTATTGAAAATGTTCTCAAAAACTGCTTGGCTTGCTTCCTTCAAATTTTGCCCCATCTAGATAGATGAGTACCTCTTTTTATTTTAACGAGCTCGAGGAGGGTAACACATGCTCGATATGACTCACCTTTAGTAATTCCCTCTTCCTTTGTTTAACGAAATGGAAGAAGTAAGGGTTCGGTCCCATATGGGCCCTTCAATGTATGATTGTTTAACGAGTCCAGAGAAGGTAAACTTGGCAACTTTTCATATTTAGAGAGTTTGAAAACAACTTAAAGATGACTCCAATGTTGTCCTTTTTCGTAATGTAAGTCTCATGAGGTTGAAAAAGAGATAAATTGTCACTCGAAAGATGCCCTTTCAAACCTTTTAACGAGTGGGAAAGGAAGAAAGATCACTCAACAATCTTTTCATGTTTAGTGAGTCTGAAAAGAGCTTAAAAATGACTCCAAGGGGTTCCTTTTTCATATATCCATGCGAGTCTGAAAAAGTGATAAAATTCTACTCGGTTACATTCTTATGTTTTTTTTGAGCACGACAAAGAACAAATACTAAGCTCAATATGTCCCCAGCTTGAAAGCTAGTGGATTAACTACAGAATGATCATCAAAGGCTGGAGACATGCCCTCCAAGCTTCAATTCATTCACCGACTTTGAGGTTGTCACCAATTTCTCTACTAGATGGAGAAAAAGGAGAAGGGTGGATGAAAACAAGGTTCAAGAGAGGTGAATGTTTCATTTTTTAACGAGATTGACACAGGAAAAGAACTATGCTCAGGGCTCTGGGTTCAATCCCTAGATTCTTGTTTCATTTTTAAACGAGATTGCTATAGAGAGGAAAACTATGCTCAAAGCTTTTGTTTCATTTTTTAATGATCTTGCAACAGAGAAGAGAAACTATGCTCATGACCCCTGTTTCATTTTTTAACAAGCTTGCTACAAAGAAGAAAAACTATGCTTGTGGACTCTCCTTGATCATGGCTTCCAAGAGAATAATTCTCTGGAAGGACACCATGTCAAGGGACAAAACTCGGTCATGGCTTCCAAGAGATCTTCACTGGATGGAAGAAAATCACTCTGGAAGGAACACATGTCAAGGGCCGCGACAGGGGTAAGGATATCAAGATCCAATAGCCCTACCAAAGAGATCACCATGTCAACTACCGGATCCAAATCATATGAAGTTGAAGGCATGGGAGATAATTCCACATAATTAACATGTGGCATGGGTGATACTGTCATCATATAAGAACCATTTAGGGAGGTAATCCAGTCAGGACCGATGAACGAAAGTTGATCAATAGTCACCATTCTTCCATCGTGTGGGAAAGATATCACACAAAAAAGAGTGGACACAATAGCTTTCATGGAATAGACATAATCCCACCCAAGGAGTAAAGAGAAATCCAAGGGGTATCGGACTACCATGACATCAATAAAGATAGTTTTCCCTCCCAAAGTTACAGGAAACTGAGGAAGGGTCCCTAAAGGTTGACTAGTTCTTCTGTTAAAAGATAATAGATTCTGTGTAACCGACATAAGTCGAGGACAACCAAAAGAATGCCAAGCAACATAGGAAAAAATACTAATGGACGCACCTTCATATATCAGCGTTTTGGGAACGTCCCGACCTCAAACTTGTACTGTAATCTAGAAAGGAATGTGAGAGGGAAGACGAGGTACAGTTAGGGAACCCCAATCAAAAAGGATGGCCTCATTACCTGGAGGGGATTTCGTGGGAGAAGGAGGAATGCCCCCTAGCATGGTAGATCCTGTATCAATGAGAAAAATGTGGGCAGTATCAGGTTTATTCTCTAGAGGAAGAGTAGGATTGAACGATGATGGGATCAGATAGAACACACTAGCACTCTTCAGATGAAGGGTGGGAGTGATCAAGGAAGGGACTAAATCAGTCACTTTGGCACTCTTTGGATGAGTGGGATCGATCGGTGACAGAACTAGATCGACCACTTTGGCACTCCTCGAGGAAGGAGTGGGATCGATCGATGACAGAACCAGATCGAACACTTTTTCACTCCTCAAGGAATGAGTGGGATCGACCAATGACAGAACCGGATCAAGCACTCTAACACTCTTCAGATGAAGGGTGGGACTGATCGAGGAAGAAACTAGATCAGTCACTTGGGTTTCACTTTCCAGATGAAAATAGGGGATGATAGATGAAGGAGCTAGATCAACTTCTTTGGTGAGTGGTTCAACTGAGGATGAAGCTAGATTGATTACCTGATTAACCGGATTGACTGGGGATGGAACCGGATTGATCAGTCCATCAACTAACGATGGGTTGGGAGAAATATTACGATAACCTTTTGGAAGTTGAAGTTTTTCCAAAAGAGAAGAAGCCTCATCCATACGAGGACAAATGTGATAATAATGATCACCTTTGCATAACATGCAAGGGAATTTGACACTTGTCGTATTCTTACCAACCTTAACGTCACTAGTTGACAGGGTATCACCGGCATGACTAGCAGAGCCCGATGACGTGGAGGAACACATTTCTAAGACCTTGGGAATACCAAGGAAATCCCTCATAAAGTGGTCACCCTTACAAAGACTGCAAGGGAATTTGGGTTTCAAATTCTTCATTTTAATCTTGTTGAACTCATCAAAAATTCCAGTACTATTAACAATAGCTAGTTGCTGGGATTCAACATCTAATGTTGTTAGAGCCTTGGTCCTTTTCAGGTTCTTCCTCTTCTTCTCTTTCTGTTTCTTCTTCTTCTGATCATCCTGGCTACTTGCTTTAGAGATTTCACTAGGTAAAGAAGGAGAAAGGGAAGGAGGCTTAATGGGTGAAGGAGGAGAAAATTTGACATGAGGTTGATGTGTGGGTGGTGTACTAACATCTAAAGTATTAGGTGCAGTTGAAACATTGGGAGGATTCGAGATCACCAGAGTGGGGAACAGACAAACCGGTAATCCGATGGTGAGTCCCGGAAGACTCAGTGTGGCAATGTACGAAGGACCAAAGTTTCCAAATGAAGGAAAGGTATAAGGTTTCCCAGGAGAAGAGGTTCCTCCATTGGTACTCTAAGGATTTTATGCCATTAACACTGATTCGACCTAAGGTCCACTAAGTAACACAACCAACACACGATATGAATCTGAGAAGCAAACAATCAAACAAAACCTTCCCACAATGAAACCATTAGTTGGTGATGAAATCCAACATCCCAAGATCAAAATAGGAAGAGGCAGGGATAGAGTGGGTGGATTAGTTATGTTGGTGACTTGCTTAATGGACTTACGCCTTGGTGCAAGATTCCACATAGTAATTGTTGATTTACCCTCCAAGGAGCCCGAGTGGGTTTGACAAACGTCTGTTCCAGGTACAGTGAGACTTCCCTTCACCGTCACCTTGTGTGAGACCCTAAATATTATGGCTACTAAGGTCACCAATTCATTGTTAGGCCCTGGGAGGGTACAATCGACATTCCATTCAGAACGTATGGGAAGGATAACAATTCCGAAATCAACTCGACAAGCTCCCACACATAAACGTTGTGATATTTAAGCAATCTGGAAGCAAAATTCACATAAACCAAAAGACACCCCTGTTGTGATAAAAAAAGAAATAGAAAACCAAAAAATCATAAGGAAGGAAAAAGATCTTGGACAAGATGACTCAAATATTAGAAAGAAAAGTAAAAAATACCTTTGAAACTCCTTACAAAGTTTTCACTCATTCAGATAAACGAGAAGAAAATGATAAATTGACTCCAAATCGTGAAGGACAAAGAGTTATTGCAAAGTAAGGAAAAATGTCAAAAAATCCAAAAAAAAAGAGATCAATCCTTAGAAAGCAGAGTATTGAAGGCCAAGATAAGGATAAACTGAGATGATAAGACCCTGGGCAAGTGCTAAAAGCAAAAATTGAACTCAGAAATTGAAAAACTAGAATATTTTCCATAAAAAATGGGGTAACACTCTAGTGTAAGGGGTACCAGAGAACTCCAACACTATGTGTAAGACCAACAGGGAGTGTAATGCTCTGATAGCAAGGGCAGGGGAGTGGTATGCCTCAAAAGCTCAGAAAAATGCCCAGAAACTTAAAAAATCAAGGAAATTCAGTGAATCAACTTGATTTTGATGAAATCAAGAACCAAACAATCAGTTATAAGAATCAAAAAGACAGTATGGAAAAGGTCAAATGAGTGGGAAAAGGTCCAAAAAGAGATCTGTAAAAGGAAACAAAAATCAGAGATCCTCCCCAGTGGAGTTGCCAATTTCTTTTGTAGGTGAATCCCCCTGCGGACAAGTGGATTGCCTCTTGGTCTCTAGACTCCTAAGGCCAAGACAGAAAAGTGATTAACATGGACACTGACATCCTTTTAGATCCAATCAAGCTAACATATGAAGAAGAAGAAGAAAGATATGTACCTTATTAACGACGTTTGTCCCTGCAAAGTCCAGGTTGAGTTGTGATCTTGAGCTCCCTGATAGGCCCTGTAAAACAAACATAGGTACAAAAGACTTCCTACTCTACTGAGATTAGCTCAAATATAGATCCATCTACTGCAGAAAAACTCATGTGGAATGAACATAAATTTGAAAGAAACAGGCCAAGCATTAATTATTAATGAGAATGAGTAAAAGTACTTACAATCCTTTGATGAAGGTGCAACAGCTTCTTCCAGTTCTCCTTGTCCAACCCCTTTTCTCAACTAATCTCCATTGTTTTCTGTATGTTTCCTATGAGATCATAGGTTTCATACCTCCAATATTTTCTATCAATACCACTTATAGGATCATAAGTTTAGTATCAATCTCTAGTCTCTACTGTTCATACCACTTACAAGATCATAAGTTTGGTATCAATCTCTAGTCTCTATTGTCTCTGTATGTTGCCTATGAGATCATAGGTTTCATACCTCCAATATTTTTCATGTACCTTTCACCATGAGAAGGCCTCCTTATATAAATTTGAAGAGGCCCAACCACTTGAGAGATCTTTGGGATAAGTTGAGGATTCCTCTCCTTCAGTTGAGAATCTTCCCTAAGATCATTCCTTGACCCAAGATTCAAACCGAACTACCTTCAGATATTAAGGGGATTGTCCCTTGATTTCCGCCAACAAACCAAAAATTTTCTCAGAAAGAGTAGATCTCCCCCAAAAGGGTGCACAGGGCACTCAAACACTCTCCCAAAGAATCCCAGGGAGCACTATCACTCCTTGACAGTGGGTAGGGGAGAGCTCCTCTCCAAAATCCATTTTTGAGTGGTTCTTTTGGTGGAAAAAGGATTATACTCCTTGGCAACTAATTTCTCTTCTTCAAAACTAGTCTTTTTGGTGTCTTAAGTGTCCTTATGATGTCGTTAGAGGCACGACATAAGCAAGATGGAAGTATGATGTTTGTGACACTTGCAACACTTGTGGTCAAGATGCGACACTTGTGGACAAGATGCGACACTTACAACACTTGTAATGACGACACTTGCGACACTATTGAAGTGAGTAATTTTGATGTGTAACAACTTCTGATGGGAAACTGCATGCATAGTCTAACAGGGAGCATGCAGACGTAAATCCTTTAATGCGAAGACCTGGGCACGCCTATGCTAGAGGAACAAAATGTTTTAGTATAAGTATGGAGTTCTGTCATTTTTGTAAAGGGGGATGGTTGAGCTAGGCTCCCATATTGTAAAGTTTTGATGAAGCACTGGTTCCTCTGGTTATGTATTTTGTATTTGAGACTTCTTGTTTAATGAAAGTTATCTTCTTTCCATATCTTTGTAAATGTTGTGTTAATACACTTAGAATTGGAGGATCCAGTCGAGGGTTGTGATGTTGTTTTGATGTAGGTTTGATCACTGCAACATTTTCACCAGTTTTAATCATTTTCCCGTGTTATCTTTTCTCCCTCTTATACTGAGTAGCTCGAAATTGGAGGATCCAGTCGGGCTGTTACAATAGAATTTTGATGTAGGTTTGATCATCGTGCTATTGTAGTTGTGTTTTTTAGACATATCTTAGTGTCCGAATCTTTGAATTCAAGAGGATAGTGTTCTTGAAGCTTTTCTTCCTTAGGCTTCTGGAAGACCTGGTGTCCACAGTAGGCCCTTACATCTTCTCACTAGTTCTTCCTCCTACTCACCCTTTACTGCAACTTACTGACTGAAGTTAGATCAAGACCTCACTTATTCATGCATATTCTGGCCCATTTTTCTGAGTTAAAGTGATACTCTCCTGGGTCTGTGCCCATTCAACCACCCCAATTTATTCATTTGTGACATACAAAATTGATGGGTATCAGGCTTACCTCTACCATAATCCATGAGTGACTCCTGGTGCTAACAGACCCTTTCCAACCACACAATATTCTTATTAGTCCACTCTAATGGCCTTATCCGATTAGTTGGATGAGAATCCTTCAACCTCAATATCCACTCGTGTAGAAACTCTGGAAAATAACATAAATATGCCTCATGCAAATCATTCAACACATACATCTATAAATAATGGCGTAGTGTATACCTTGATATTCTATTTTCTTTCTGTGTAAACTAGAGTTGTTTTGTCTCCAACCATATTTTAATCTCCTACTTATTTGGATTCCATGGCCTAAACATCCCATTTTACCACTACATTCTTTTCGTCAAATCCCCTCCAATATGATCTTCTGAGTTCCAACTGGCAACAGAACCATTTGTTGGATGTATGGGCTGACCCAGGTTCTACGTTAGTTCTCCAACAAAACCCTAGAAACCATCGACCCTTCTGGAGACTACAAGGGAACACTGCACACAGAGTGCACAACACAGTCTCACCCGAGATGGATTATGGGTGATTGCATGACCCAGATGTCTACAATCATGGAAGGGATGATGCTCATGGGGATGCTATACATATGTATACTTCAACATTCGTTAGATCTACCATTCATTTAACCTTTAACATTCATTCTACATAAAATAACATAACTATTCTAGTCTGCATTGTAATTTAAATCTAACATATTCATTCATTCATCCATTCATAGACATAATATAATCATTCCACACATTGACATAGTATTTTACCATGGTTCACCCCCCCTGGGATACATACACAAAGATTTGGAATTATATGATTATTTATTCATCTTCATTGAATCAATGTGTTGTGTGCATTACATCAAAATTATATAAGTATAAGTGAGGATGACCAGTGTTTCACCAATCTCCACATCTTGTGACTTGACCCTCAATAACAATCCATAACTCTGTCTAACTCAAAACTAGCTCCTTGTATCTATGACTCAAAACTCACTCAATACTCAAAACTAAAATCCACTCCTCTAAATATTTGATAGATGATCTCCTCCGATCTTACAATGCCTATTTATACTACAAAAAGTAGGTTAAACCTATTACATCATCACCAAAACCCTAACCCTAATTGGATTAGGTTTTTCCACATAGTAGCTTCCTCCACGTGGTTGGTCCTTGTTCCAACCATTTCCTCATCACATTGTCCTTTCTTTTTCTTCTAACTTTCCTCTTTCCTTGTGTTATTTTTCCTTCTTTCCTGGCGCACGCTCCAACTATCTTCCAAAATTGCTGTGAATTTCCCCAAAATAACCCGATACAACATTGTTTCTTTCCCTATAATTCTAGTTGAGTTATCATTACGAAATGAAACTCATCCATCTCTTTCTTTCTTCATAGAAATAAATTTATTCTTATCACCTGGCCTATGTTTTGAGCAACCATTGTCAACATACCAATCACTTCATCTACTTTGTGCCTGTAGTGCAAGGGAACATTCTTTAACATTTAGTTTATCATGCTTCCTTATCCAAATTATGGATGGTCCATTTTGATGATTGTTGAATTCCTTCTTTGATACCATTGGAGGAATTGTCAATCTCTAATCCTTCGCCATGTGTCCAAAATTGTTGGATTTATAACATTCTACTTCGTCGTTTAGTGAGGAAAAACTGTTATAGTTTATGTTGTATGCTTCATGAGGATTTATGAGATGATTGATTCTAGGATGACCTTCATAATTTCCTATGTTCTTAGCATAAGATTTGGAATTTATAGCTTTGTGCACAAAATTATTACAATAATAACATCAACCAAGAAATATAGTTTGATACCTGGGAGATATTTTGAATGGTGTTGTTCCTCTATACTTTTATTATTGATTTATTTCCATGGGTGACTATTTATTCTAAAACCTGATTCTTCTAGATGGTGTCATCCTTCTGTAATCTTCTTTTTGATCATTCTCATGAGAGAACTTGCATTCTTCCTTCCTGGTGAATCCTATGGTGACTTCTACATAGGTCCTTTGTTGTGCTTCCTCTTTTGTAGTCATAGAGCTCAAATCCTTCTTTGTGTGTGTTTGGTTGTATCCCAGTCTAGACCTATCATGATACGGCCTTTGAGCATTGATGATTCCATCCAGTATTTTGGTTTTGTTCTGCTGCATATCTCTTTTCTTAATTTCCTTCCTTAGAGAAACGATTTATGTTTCTAAGATTTCCTTCTCTTTTTCCTTTACTTCTAGATGGCTTCTGATTATTTCTTCAATTCTTCTGGATTCTTCAACTTGGACTTTTATTTTCAAAATTATCTATTGATCTTCTTAAGAGTTAGAACTTTGAGATACTTTTCTCAGCTTGAGTAGTTATTCCTTGAGAGATTTACTTGTATTTGTTTCTTTCTTTAATTCGCTTAAAGTTCTAGTTAGTTCTTCTTCAAGATCTACCTCTTCTTCTTCTTCACAATCCTTTTCATCATTTTCATAATCCATAGAGTATATTTTCTAAGTCACTTTCGTTATCATCATCCTCATTGGATGATGAACTTTCTTCCTTTGAATAGAGGTTTTTCTTGAAGAATTTTTTCTTGTTTCTTCTCTTGTCTCCCTTTTGATATTTATTTTCTTTCTTAGGGGCTTCTTCTTCAACATTCTCTTTTTTCTTAGCATATGGACATTTATCAACGATATGACGAATTTTACCACAGTTAAAACATTTAAAAAAAAAATTACGTTTGTACTTGTCAGCTCCTTTCTTTAAATTCCTTACGAAGTTGGCCATCTCTTCATCTTCATTAGACTCATCGTTGTAGCTACAATATGACTTCAAATTTTTCTTTGGCTACTGTTTTTTTTCCTTGTCTTTTTGGATGCCTTTAACATTGCTTCCTTCCTAAGTGGATTATCCTGTTTTTTCCCCATCTCATAGGCTGTGAATATTGTAGATTTTAACCTTGTACAATATTTTATTGCAAACAGATTTTCAATAAAATAAAATAAAATATACAATGACAAATAGAAACATTATATAGATATTTTTCCCTTGGAAACCCAAACCAGGAAAACCAACATATTATATATTCATTCATATCATACATTGTTTACAATACAATATATATAGGAGATAGAGACATATAAAACCCTAATCTAATGACCTGGATTAGTCAACAACCCTAATTCCTTAACTGGAAATAGAAAAATTTCCCATAAATGGACACGAAAACTGACGATTTTTTTTTTTTTTTTTTTATTTATTTTTTGGGGGCGCTTCCACCGAACCCCCCTCTTATCCCCC
>SNQJ01S0130862.1:6246-16812 GCA_010110895.2 Picea sitchensis
ATCAAAGGTGATGAGTTGAGTATTGACTGGGTCGACTGCCCCCAAAGCAGAAAGTAGTGATTTCCGCTAAGTGGGACAAGTCTGAAGGACTTCCAAGACTGACATGGCAGCCGAGGATTGTGCTAAGTCATCTACCAAACTATAGTTATGAGCTTCCCTAACTTGTGGGTTGTCTACATTCCTATGCAATGGGATGTGAGGATGCGAAGCGGTGGTTTGGCGGAAGAGCGAGGGATCACCAAAGGGGGTCCCGACGGTGGAGGGTTTGTTTCTGGAGGGATGGAAGGAAACTCAGCGGGTGCCTGATACTGACGACTATGCGTTTGCATAAGGATTTCTTCCTCACTTGTAAGGAGAATTATACGCTCTGCTGGATTGTTGGGGTTGAGGTATTGTCCCACCTGAGGTGGGGAATGTTGTGTGTCATGTTGGTTGTTTATCACACCTTGATGTGGAATAGGATTTTGCAGTATGGTGGGAGGGGGTTGTTGCATGTATTGTTGTGGTTCCTGCTGAGGGCAGGTTGTGCAGGAGAATAGGGAAGACTACCAGAGTCTTTCAACCATTTGAAATCAGCGATCTGGGGGCAATGATGAGTGTAATGACCGAACTCACCACAAAGGGCACAAGGGAAGATGGTTTTAACATTATTTCTCCCTTGGCGTTTATTATTATTATTTCCCCCTTAGGGGTTTTGGTTCCCTTGGTTCTGATTGCCCCCAGTGGGTTGGTGCTTTGGTGGTTGATTCCCGCCTTGACCTGGGTTGTTGTTATTCCTGTTCCATCCTTTTTTCTTGGCATTGTTTGATGGATGAGTTGGTTTGGCTGTATTCAACTATTCAAAACTTTGGTATTGTTGAGTAGCAGAGGGTTGAAAAAAATTTACCCCCGCATGAGGATGTGGGGGAGCCATGGGTTGTGGAGGACCAGGAAATGGGAAGTATGGGTTTTGTGGTGGTACTGATCCATAAGATACATAGGAAGGCATAGTGCTTTCACTAGTACTATAAGCTGATGTTGAGGGAGTACCACTATTTGTGGGAATAGGTGGATGTATGGGAGGTGTCGGTGGAGGTATAGCAACAGGGTATGGTTGTTGATAAGGGGGTGGGGGGTTATAAGAAGTGCCCCCGTATGTCGGTGGGTATTGAGGTGTTCCATACATCGGTGGTGGTTTTGGTTGTGGACCATGGTGTGTGGTGGCATCGATTAGTCTGTCTGCTGAGTGAGACATCCCAAGTTTGTCTTGGCCAAATGGCACAGGTTTTGGAAGATCAGGAAGTACCGTGTATAAGTATCGTGACTGTGCATAGATGAGGTCATACTGTTGGGCTTTTCTAATTTCTTCTTCTTCGGATTGAGGGAAGGTGGAAGCTACATCCTTACTGAGAAGAGAAACAAGGGATCTAAGAAACCAGTCGAGACACTATTGCTTGGTGGTTTCTGCTTTGCACAAACTACGTCGCCTACGCCACTCGTGAATGTGGTCGACGATGTGTGTGGCTGAGGTTTGTTTGAAGTTAGACAGTAGTTCGAGACCATTATCGTGGCGGATGGGTAATTGGAAGAAGGTCAATAATGCTTTGGCCAATGACTCAAAGGTTGCGTGGGACCCTGATTTTTCTTCGACATACCATTTAGTTGATGGGCCAGTGAGTGTGCATTGAAATAATCGCAGTCTGATGGAATCATCCATAATGTTGTTGGAGGAGAACCATAGGTGAAAGGTCATGACATGGTTGGAAAGGTCATCGCTTTCCTTTCCTTCAAACTTTGGTATGTCTGAAGGGAGTTTGGTTGGCATTATAGGCCATGTGGGATCATGCAATATAGGATCATTGGTGAGTTTGGTGAGATCTGGTATGTTGAGAGAGGCCAAATACGGCATCTGCAGTGGGGGGGGAGGATTAGCTCCGGCCATAGTGTTTTGTGAACCTGACCCTTGAGGGGGGCTAGGTGGGTTGGTGCTCCCTCCTTTAGAGGAAGTGGGTCCCCCGCTTCCGTGTAAAGGAGAGCGAGTGAACGGGTGACCTTGGGAAGTTGACCCAAGTAATGTAGAACCAAGCAAAGTTGATCCTAAGATAGTAGCACTCATAGGAGTGTGTGAAGGAGGTGTCGATGATCGGGCATGACCAGATACTCCCCCTAAGATAGGAGGGAGGTTGAGCAAGCATCGTGAACAAAGGGGTTTATGTGGTTCCCCTATGATGTCAGACTAGCTGTGTGAATGTGTGCAAAAAGTGGTGAGAGTAATATAGAAACAAGAGCCTTTGTGTTGAATGTTTACACAATATATATATCCAAATCAAACTGTAATCAGATGTGCATCATACATAAAATGAGAAAGAAGCATATATGTGGGTAAGTGGTCTTTGTCTGCATGGGGGAATTAAAATAAAGCAAACGCTCGTGTCCTAGAAGACGTAACGTCCTTCCTCTCAAATAACACTGGACCTTCCAATAGTACTCAACAGTGGGGTCTGAAGTCACCGGAAGAGAAACTAGTGAAGGATGAAATAATTGGTTATAATGAGGGGTAAAGGGGGCATATCCCGAAAGAGCTGGTGATATTTCCCAATAGCCACACAAAATCCAATCAAGGTGCAATTGCAGCCCACAATTTCCACCTGGGTAGATGTCCTAAAAATTGGTCACTAGGTACCTCAGTCAAAGTGCAGCATTCAGATTTTCGGCCTAAGAAATGGGTCACGGTCTGGATCCCGTCCAAGAGGTGGGTGCCTCAAGGGGGGACACATAGAAAAACTGAACCTCGGTCTTCAACCCTTCATGGGTATCTCCCTGCCTTATGGTCATTGGAACACTTGACTTGGAGGATTTTCAGTTCCCTATTCGACAACCTCTATGTTTTGACAATGTGAGAACCAGATAACGGGGAGTTATTTGGATGCCTATCCCCAAAATCCTACCTAGACTAAAAAATTTCTTTTGGCACCTTCTGTGGAGGAAAACTTAGTGAGTTTTTAGAAATATTTTATATGTAGTTGTTTTGGGAGGTTGGGGGTGAAAACCAACCTCGTTGATTAAAAATGGGAGTGGATAGTCTCGTCAAGAAAAGATGGGGCATTTTCGGAATCCTTTTGGAGGAAACTTACTTTGACCTCCATGTTTCAAGAAGAAGCTATGTGAGTGATAATTGACTTTTGTGTGTTAGTGAAAGTGTGCCAATTTTTAGTGAATTAGATGTCACCTTGCTGCATGTGGACTTCGCTTGGTCCTTACAAGTGTTTGATTACCTAATTAACTCAGTGCCTTTGGTACAACCTTGCATAACTCAAAAGCCCTAGGAAGATATCATGTGGACATGTGGGTCCGTTACTATCCTTTAACTCCCTATTTGTGATGTAATCTAAAAAAGCTTTGAAACTATCCTAGATTGAACATGTGGGCATGTATGGGCCCGTTACAAACCTTTAAACTTCCCTAGTTTTTTGATCTAAGAAAGAAAAAATTCAAACACTATCCTATCTTTGTAGCATGTGGGCATGTATGGGCCCGTTACAATATTAAGATGTGTTTGAAAAATAAAACTAAGAGGGGTCCCAAGAAGGGTCGTTGTCCTCTCCTAAAGGTTTTAATGTTCTTTAAGGGAAATGAAATCATTTCACAATCTTTTTCTGATTCTCAAGGTCACTTGAAGGCGCGAGAGAAGAGCATACTAAGATATTGTAATTCAACTTCTAGTCCCAATGTAAGTTAAATGTGATTAAAAATGATTTCCAACTTATATTGTAAGTCAAAACAAGCCATCCATGTGGCAAAAAGCAAAGAAGGGAAATTGATTTTATCCTCCTAAGTGCCTATGTGTGTTTTGACTAACCCCTTTATATGATGAGGGGACTAAGTGTGGTGCAGATTTAAAACATGCTTGACATCATTTTTAAGAAAGAAAAAGGCCTTCCCCACATCTCAACAACTTACAATGTGAAATTTTGCACAGATGCGTGGGTCCCAGTGGAGACAGAGGCGCACAGAGTGCATGCGCGTGAATAGAGACAAGTTAAAAAGTGCACGTGCGTAGAAAAGAACTGTGAGTCAGGCGCATGGGCGCACGATGCACGTCTGTGGGTCAAAAAACCCGCGCATATGTGGCACACGGCCGAGAATGAAAAATCCGAATGGATTTCTCTCAATTCAACTTGGAATTGGCTGGTTGGCAGGTCGTCTTAGGCCGGTTAGTGCACCTGCAAGTTAAACAAACTAAAAGAAGAGCAAAATAAACCCAAATGAGGTAGGAAATTGATACCTTTCCCCATTGGAGTCGCCAATCTATTGTTCCTCTTTCATCACCTTGGTGAGCAAATAAGAGGTGCTTGCAAGCTCAGTTGGGTCTACTGAGCAGGACAACTGTAGAGAAAAGAGTTAGAGAAAGAAAACAAAAACTATAACTAAGAATTAGACTAATAGATGCAATAAAAATTAAAATCATGAGCATAGGGACATAGCAATAAAAAGAACAAAAATACCCATGTCACCAATGTTTGAGGCTGATCTATTGATGAAAACAAAGCACCAAGAAGAAAGGGGACTATGAGTCCCTTCTTCCTCCAAGGGAAGGCTCTTGGACCCTCACTAGTTAGCTCTTCTTACAACAAAGAAAATGGAAATGGTGATGAAAGAACTCTTTACAAATCCACTCAATGGTGAGATGGATTTTCCAATGTAATGGTGCCAATGTGCTTGTGTCAAGGATGGAGTCCTCAAAACCATATAGGCAGCATAACATTACTTTGAATTCCTTGAGAAAATGAGGTGCATTCATGGCTTTTTATAGCATTGCATTGGGTTATTGTTTAACTTCTTTGTAGTGTGAAAAGAGGCCATTTAGGGCATTATTAGGTCTTTGAACATCCCACCAGTCGGATCCAGCCCAGATTTGAGGGTCAAATCGGCTTGGGAGTTGAACCATAAGTGGTTGGGAGGCCGACCACTTTCATAAATGCGCCGTTTAGCAGGTGCATGGATTTTTCCACTAATAGTCGCGCATCTTGTGCCTGTGCGCGATTTCTACGTTCCTATTCCGTGCATGTGCGCACGCGCCCAATGTCTGCAAAGCGCTCTTCAATTTTTCACTACTTTGTATGGATTTTTTTTTTTGACCTTTTTGAATGTTGTGGTATTAATTCAGGTCCATGAATGACTACATCACTGTTTGACGATGCTGAGTTCTTGTAACCATGTGCGGACAAAATTTCAGTGATAACAGTATCTTTGCGCAACAATTTCTCCAATGAGGAAGAAACTTTGGCATAATTTTGAATAAACCACCAGTAATATCCTATATGACCCAATGTCACATGAAACTCATGGACTCAAGTGGGGGACACCATATTCAAGATGGCAACAATATTAGCATGATCTACCACAAATCCATCCTTGCACATTACATGACCAAACAATGTGACAAAACATGAACAGAAGATGCACTTCTTCAAATTTAATGAAATATGGAGTTGGAGACATCGATCCAACATCATCCGAAGTGCTTGCATGTGTCCCTTCAACAAAATGAACATTTTCCAATCATCCAAATGAACTTCCAAAAAATTGTGGATGAATTCCTTGAAGGTTGCAACCACTACCTAGGAAAATATCGTGGGGGAATTATTTAAGCCAAAAGACATCAAAATGCACACAAAGGACCCCCATTCCATCGCAAAGGTGGTTTTAGATTCATTCTCCTATGCAATATGAGCCCAATGATACCTTGATAAGTTGTTTGTAAAACAATAGGCTTCTCGGTCACCAACATTTTCTAGCACCTCATCTGTGCAAGGTGTAGGGAAAGCGTCATGGACAAAGGTTTTGTTTATACTTCTCAGATCTACACAGATTCAAATATCATTGATCTTCTTAGGTTTCACCACCATAGGACTGATCTAATCAGACTCTTCCACAAGAACAATAATTCTAGCATCCAATATCCAATCCAAATATTTGCGCACTTTTTCCTTGTACTTGGGTTTTAATAGGAAAGGTCTCCTCTTGACTGGTTTGACATACGGTTTAAGATGAATCTTCATGGCCCCTAGGGATCCGATAATTCCCTTCATTTTTAAAAAGTTTCATGGAAACAGGTCCTCATATTCCTTGAGTAAGTCTACCACTTGAGTGACAGTCTCCTTATCCCAATAGTCTCCAATGATGTCCACATTGGGTGCTTCCTCAATGCCAATATCATGTTTCTTGGTTTCAATCAGACCATTATAGTTTGGTGAAATCATTTCTTCCACCTCAACTTTTAGTGTGTGATATCCTTTATATTTTTTAAAATATATTCCCCGTTGGTCCTCATCATCAATATTGTCAACATCGATCTTCCAACAATGGACTGCCTCTTTCATTTTTTCTAGTAGACAGTGATATGAGAAGACTACCTTGGCTATGTTTTCATTTGGTTTTCGATGAAATATATAGCCCTTAATCTGAAGGAGGCCCTCTCTTTGAGATGCATCTTTGGTTCTAAAGTGGAATGTTGAGTAAAATTGTAAACTTACATGGGTCTAATCCACCAATATTTTCCTTCTAAGTTCCTCCTAGATATACCAAATCCTAGGAACCATATCCATAGTATGGATGAATCGGTGGACCCATTGGGTTTAGGGAATATTATTAGAATTCTAGTGTCATTCACAAAAAGAAATATGTTCTTGTTGATCCTCAATACCCTTGTATCAATTGGCTAGTTCGAAATACGAGTTTGGCTAAAACCTTATTTTTATCAGTTCGACTACCTACACCTAGTATTGAAGATTCATGTGATGTGTTTTCCACCATCACATAGGGGCTCCCAAAACCATGACATACATGGTCTGAATCCTCTATTATACTGGGAAAACCTTCTCCATATGTACTAGGAATTCCTCTACTAGTCCTATTCCATCAAATTGCAGGGCATTGCATAACTCTAATACAATCCAATGCATTTCTCTATTTATCTTTGAACATCTGCGAGTAGAGACCTCATATATATTGTTCTTCCATATTTCCATAACATCTTGTAAGTCAGTGTCATAAGAATTGATGCTCTATTAACTTAATTATCCATCTGCGATGGGATTGATATAGTCTTCCCTTCACCCAATGATATTTTAAATGTTTTCAATTAATTAACTCTGCACATCCTCATCCACTAGCCCATTATACTTGTCTCCTTCATTTGTATCTATAGGTGTGATCACACATATGATTCTTGTCTCAAATGACATCTTCTAGTGACCTCTATGTCATCCATTGCACTTTTCCCTAGGTATGAGTCTCATCTAGTGACCTATGTGTCTCTTGTTTCACTTCTTCATGGATTTGAGCCCTTTCAAGTGATCTTTCTGTTGTGCACTGAAACTCTTTGCATGCTCTTTCTTCTTCCATGACTCTCTACACATCGCATAGAAAATTCTTTTGTTGGGAAACATCAAATGTAGGAGGGGGTTGTGTTTCCTTTCTGATATTCCCCTTGGGATTTTTACTTGATCTCTAATATTTCTCATAGACTCTTCCTCTCTTTTCTCCACCGTAGGTTATCACCCAAACATGAACTTCCTCATCTTTCTTCTTATTCTTGTGCAAATTTGCATGTGCCATATTGAAATTCATATTATTTTCTTCCCACTTCTTCACTAAGTCAGACAAGTTCTCTGTGACATGCTAGGGATTGTAACAATATGCACAATCATGCATGGTTTGGTGAAAAACCTTGATACATGACCAATCTCTACACAATTGAAACAAGTGGGGAGGCTACCTCCCCCTCCACCATATCCTTCGTTATGAACAAACCCATATATACCTCTGGGACCTCCTTAGTATTCGTCTCTCTCCACACTACCATTATCACCACCCTTCTATTATTTTTGTCCCTGGAATGCATCACAGGTATTGTCTTGCATGAGCTAGAATGACCGAAAATTATTTACATCATGTCCCATGAATTCAAAAAACTTGCAGAATGAAGTATGATGTGTCTTTTGATACTTTTGTAAAGTTTGGAATTGGGATGGAACATATCCCCAATGTTGACATATCTCAAACCATTCCATATAGGACCTGGTTGGGATTGGACTCGATGCACTCATCACCACGTAGTTTGGAAGTACAAGGCACTCATCCTAGTGATGCCCCTCAACACGACAAGTGGTACACCATACATTCTTTCACATGAATTTTGTCTTGGACATATCTTGCAGTTGCAACATTATATTCGAAAATTATGATTGCACCTGTACCAATCCTATGGATGTCCCTACCCCTCCTAGTGTAGCTTCTAGGTGCATTGCAATTTCTACTTCCTTCGCTTGAGTCATCACCTATTTTTGGGTGAGTGAGAAATGAATGTGGGGAAGAAACCACACAATAAATCACTCTCTATGATGTATGTCTTGAATCTAGAATGTTATCCTATCCAAGAAAATCTTAAACCGATGGTCATAATCCCACACAATTTCTCCTTGTTGTTGGTTAATATCCTTGATCTATGTAATAAAATGAGATTCAGACTTCGTATTTTGAAATTTCTTCAGTAAATCCCTATTGATATATGTTAGATACCTCAATTGTCCCACTAGCATAGTGGCCTTGTAATTCATGTACCACATCAAGGCTTTGTCACCGAAAGTGGTCTCAAGTTGCATGATATTTGTTGCTTCATATTTGATCCTCTTCATAGACCATATTTATTCACATGTGAACCGATTCTTTTCTTCATCATCCTTACTAGTTACATGGAACATGGGTAGCCTCATGGTTCTATCCTTATTATCCATCTTCAACCTCAAACCAAATATTTTGATCTGACTATTGGGGGTCAAACTCCTCACTAATGATCTTGTTCTTAGTGAAGTAGAACTTACTTCACCTTCTTCTTCACTCATCTCTTCACTTTGATATCCTTCTACTCTTTATCCTACTCTAATTAAATCACCATATGTTGTTCTTTCCTCTTGATTATTGACGCAGACCCTCGACCCTCTGTCTGAGATCCACATAGGATCGTTATAAATTCTCCACGGGCCGAAGCAGATCCTTTGGTTTTTTGTTGAAACCTTCAATGAATCTGATCCATAGATCCTTCACGAAAAATCCACCTGCACCACATGCACCAGGTGTGAGTCTTCACCTCCACATGACCACAACCCAGGACTTAGCGCAAGCACATTTCGTGACTCGTGATCTCACGAGTTTGTGAATTGAAGAACCTCGACTCCAAACATCCAATACCTGAGAGTGCAATACGAGTATGGCCCCTTCCTTGCTAGTGCCTCTACTAATGACCACTAGCTAGGGCCTAATTCTACCACCCCTCACAACTCACAACTTTGCGAGTTGGAGTGTTGAGCCCTCATGCTCCTCCTTTGCAAATCCCCTAGACATGATAAGTCAACAATGGATTGACTCCTTTCCTAGGTGACGTGTGTCCACCACCTGTCACCCACTTCCACTTTTCTCTGGCGCTTGTTGTTACGCCACCTGTCAACTATGTGGCCCCACCTATCGAGTGTGCTACGTGTTCATACGAGCCCTCAGCGCTCGACAATTCATGACTTTTGTAGTCGAAAAGAAACTCTTTCTATCCCTGAACCTCTGATATGTGATACCCCACAAAGGTTATGATCCAATGGTTCTTCCATGGCTTGGATCCAACAATCTGGATCTCCTTCTCTACTCCTCACAACTCGAGACAAAACCAAGAATTTGGTCTACCTTCCAACCTCATGAACCTTGATTTCGTGAAATGATCCAACGATGAGGGTTGTGATGATATCAACGACTCATATTGACCCTCGAATCTTGGGTGATGGGTTTCACCATCCTCTAACCACCTTGCAACTCCACTGGATCCTATGGTCCTCGCGATTTTGCAAGCTCTCCAAAGAGAGTTCTGACCATTTGATTTACTCCTTAATGTCTTCTGCCCAATGATTGAGTGTTCTCCCTCCTAAACTTAACTTCTCTGCGACAGTTTCAATCTCCGTCTCCCTTTGAACACTTCAAAGGAGTTATCTCTCCTAATCTTTCACTTGCAAACTCAAGACTTCCAAAAGGTTTCCTTCTCACACTCCTTGCGGCAAACTTTCCAATAACCTTTGGTTATTTGAGTCTTTGACCTTGTGAACTCTTTGCAACAGTAGTCCTTCAAATTTCCCCTTGGTTGATAAGTTCTAAGACTTCCACCAACCTGCACACACCTTGCATGTCTCTGTGCTTCTCTTGCACTTCTGTTGGTTATGAGAACAATGGTATCTCTCCTGAGCTTTCTGAGATAAAAATCAGAACCTCATCAACGTACACTTTGCGGATGTTCACTGCACTCCTTGTAGGAATTCTCAGGGAGAGAAACAATTGAAACTCATTATTCTACTCTTCCTGACTTCATACATTCAACATGAAATCATACACACAACACAACATTGTGTTAAGAACCAAATATCAATATAGCATAGAAAAACCTCAGAAAAAGTACTCAATGCCTTGAAAAAGAGATAATTTCAAATAATAAGCCTCTTCGAGGGGGAAACCTCCTTTTACCCCACTTAAATGTTCAAGTACAAGATG
>SNQJ01S0130862.1:16822-42641 GCA_010110895.2 Picea sitchensis
ATGGCCTAAAGCCGACATAAATAAAATAACATTACTAATCTAAATCACAACTAATGGCCTAAAGCCGACATAAATAAAATAACATTACTAATCTAATATGCCCCAATTAAGTGGTAATGAGCCAATATTAGGGCTTAACAGAACCTATGATACACGATACCCCATGAAGGTTCTAATCCAATGGTTCTTCCATGGATTGGATCCAACAGTCTAGATATCCTTCTCTACTCCTTGCAACTCGGGACGAAACCAAGAATTTGGTCTGCATTCCAACCTCACGAACCTCGAGTTCATGAAATGATCCAATGATGTGGGTTGTGACAAGATCAATGGCTCATATTGACCCTCAAATCTTGGGTGATGGGTTTCATCGTCCTTTAACCACCTTGCACCTCCACTGGATCCTACAGTCCTCGCAGTTTCACAATCTCTCCACGAAGTGTTTTGACCATTCGATTTAATCCTCAATGGATTCTACCCAATGATTGAGTGTTCTCCCTCCTGAACTTAACTACTCTACGACAGTTTCAATCTCCGTCTCCCTTTGAACACTTCAAAGGTGTTATCTCTCCTGAGATTTCACTTGCAAACTCAAGACTTCCAAAAGGTTTCCTGCTCGCACTCCTTGCGACAAACTTTCCAATAACCTTTGGTTATTTGAGTATTCGACCCTGTGCATTATTTGCAACAATAGTCCTTCAACTTTCCCCTTGGTTGATAAGTTCTAAGACTTCCACCAGCCTGTGCACACCTTGCATGGCTCTATGCTTCTCCTACACTTTTGTTGGTTATGAGAACAATGGTATCTCTCCTGAGATTTCTAAGATAAAACTTAGAACCTTGTCAACGCACAATTTGAGGATGTTCACTGCACTCCTTGCAGGAATTCTCAAGGAGAGAAACAATTGAAACTCATTATTCTACTCTTCCTGACTTCATACATTCAAAATGAAATCATACACACAACACAGCATTGAGATAAATGCATAACAGAGAAACAAATCATTGTAAGCATACCATTCAACAAATGTAAACAGTAAGCATCATAACACCATGAAAGTTGAGTCAAAGCTTCATATATTAACTCAAATTATCCTATACATGGGTTCTTCTCTACAACGCTCTTATACAACTCTTAATGATGATAATGTTACTGTTACTCTTAAAATGATACAAGGGTGAGGGTGTCTATATCCGTTTTCCCTCCTACGCTTCTAAAACGTTTAATCTAACATTCATATATACCTACTTTACATTAACAGACTTAAATGTCTATTACATATAGCATATGAGAATAATCTATCCATATCTGTTCATATCTCCAAGACATAAATGTAAGTAGGCTTCTCCTTGCTATTACATTAATGCTTCAGTTTTTCAAAATTCAAAACGTTCTCATAAAAACGTGCCCTTTTTCATCCATGCGTTCAGTTGTTCCTTTGGCTAGGCGCGTGCTTTGGATTTGTACGACACTCCTGCATCAATTACAAATGCACAAGGAGGGTGGTTCAAATTGGGGGTAAGTCCATCTCCTCCTGAAATTTCTAGTGAGGGGACCCAAAGATATTCCTACATGTAGTCATTCAAGGCTATCTGTAATCACCAATTCTTCTTCCCCACCACTAGAGGATCCTCCATCTTCCTTCCTTTCTCCTGCACCCCTACTCTTCACCCCATATTCCTCTAGGGTTGCTTCACTATGCAACAACCAAGGGGCTCAGACTTTGTCACCTAGGCCCCTATGACCACTACTACTCCTACTCCTACAAATAGTATGCCCACTGGACACCTATCCTTAATTTTGCACCTCTTTGTCAGAATATCCTCAACTGTGCTCCACTCTGGCACAATTTTTTTTTTTGAATTTACTCCTAGTGTTGTCTCTTTCCTAGTCATTCTAGGCCTGACTCCTCATCACGCTCCCCTGGCTAAATTTCTTCCATCTCTTTTATCTTCTTTCCTTCTTAGCTCAACTCTTCTTGCATGTATATTGGATCTCTCTCTCTTCTTCTTCTCTTCTGGGTTCATCCCATTACTCACCTCATTTTATAAACTTCAATATTCCTCTCAATAGATCCATCTCCTCTCTCATTTTCCTCCCATTTGATCAAGAGTGGGATCTCTTCTAGAATTTGTTTTCTTGGACCCTATGTGAACTTTCTTTCAACCTCATTGAAAGAATCAGTGTAATCCACAACAAATTCAATAATATATCCCTCATTTACTGGAGTAAACAATAAATCAATGGCTCAAGTCCACTTGTTGTCCAATGTCTTCATTCTATCAAGTGTGGCTTCATCCCAAACCACTGGTTTTGGAGGCCAAAAAGAAGAATTGGTAGTATTTTTCCTTTTTATCCATTCATACAACAAACAAGGAAATGTTTCAAAGAAAATCTCATGCATATGAGTAAAAATATACTTATCTTTCCATCTCTTCACATTGACTCTCATACCTTGAGTCTCTTGCAGAGAAAACTCATGTTCCTTTGCAATTATCCAGTCTTGAATTTCCTCCCGAGATCGATACCACCTCATATGGTGCCTTCATCCTTTATTACAAGACTTTCACGTCCTGACAATGGAACCATTTGTTGGGTCATTTCATGCTTGCACACATCCTTCTTAATGCTTGGGAGTTTAGGCCCAGGGTTCATCCAAACATGACTAAAAAAAACCATAAAGCATTAGCATATCAATATTCAACCAAGTCCAAAGAAGATCTCACCCAAGATGCAATGAGGATCACAGAGACCATCTGGTATTGTGTTGGGGATGTAGTACTAAACAGACAAAAATCTATATGGTTTGACATTCATACATTGCATAGCTAAAAAATTACTATCATTATGATGTAAAATAAATACACACACATATCCAAATAACATATGAATGACACATGATAGATCGAAATCATTGTAACTCTATTATTCTTTCCATTCCATTAAACACATGCATACATTAAGAAACAAATACTTGACAACAAAAAAGTCTAGTATTCTTCAGATAATTCCTATACCTTACAATATATCATGCCATGTGCATCCTTGAATACCTTAGACATATGACAAAATCAAAATCCCACTCGGAAGCATTACAAAATTAAAAAAATGCAGAGTCTCAAAGCGAGCTCTACAACAATGGACAACAAAAATGACTTAGTAAATGCACTGAATGATTGTCTAACTTTATTTATGTTGACAATACTCCCTTTTATATATTTCGTTTCTCAAGATATTTGTCTCTTTCAAATCTACTCCATTCCTTCTATTGAATAACAATCTTCCATTCTTTTTCTACCTTCTCACATCCACATATCCTTTCTGGAATCAAGGAAATATTAACTACCTCGTCAACTCATCTTTTTTTGGCTCCACATTCCCTTGTACTGTTGGTAGTAATCATTCTAGGATATTTCCCAATGATTCCTTGATTCCAGTGTGTGTCTTCTTTATTTTCAGTGTGCTTCTCAAAATGGAGGCTGACACACATTTGGTAGACTTTAGACTTAGTGTGTAATATCAAAACTTGGTTTGGCGTGCACTTCTTGTAATTCTCCACGCATTATCTTGGGTGCATGAAAATCTACAATGGGAATGCACAACTTCATTTGTGAATGTACGCGATATTAAACCAAAAATTTTGGTTCCAACAAATTTTCATCTGACATGATGATAGTTACCGAATGTAAACACTCTCCCTTGTTTTATAAAAGGTAGAAAACTAAGAAGAATTTTTTTTTTTCCTATTGTATATTGGATCAATACTATTACTACTAATGAATAGAGCAAGAGACATCATGGAAATTTTGTATTCATACAATTATGTATAATATCTTCCTTTGTTCATCTATCTACTACTTGAATCTTATATAATGTAGTTGTATGAATTATTTACTCACTCTATTCTTAATGTTGACGTTGTCACTGATTTCCTTATGAGTACAAAAATGGTGTCATGGATATAATATGAAATTAATTGTTGTTGTATCTATATCATTGTTATGTTCATTTATTACTTGCATACATGAATTACTTATATTGCTGGTTAGATCATTTTTCACTATGCTCATACTCTTTTGGATTGCTCCTGATCAAGATAGGATAGGAAAATGTAGAATAAGTTTAGAACAATTTTAGATAGAAATAGTTAGATATTTAGTTCATATTTTAATTCATATGAGAACATTTTAATCTAATATTCATAATTGAATATATTTTAGAGTGGCAACCAAACCCACATACTGGTCAGAAATGATATACCAAACGAGAGTAGGTCTAATTGGCACCTGACATTAGGTGTTCTTCCTTACCTAATTCACAATACATTTGGACATGTCAACACTATGTGGGAGGTGTTTTCTTGGCAATAATGCATTGATAATAGTGGATTTAAACTCTCTCTAGGGAATTCCTAGTTTTGGTTTTACAACCTTGGAGAGTTCACTCTCCAATCCTACACCAAGTTTGTAAGTCCTAATATATGTTTATTCGATAAAAATAAAAGAGTATGATAGTTTTTAAATCAAGCCCTTTTATTTTAGTGATTTTTTATTACTCAAAGTATATGGAATAGAATAAATCATGTTTTGACTCTTTCAAAGCCAAACAAAATTGAAATATGAAGAAGCAACAAATGCAAATTTTCTCTTTTGATGAAAATTGTCTAAGGGAGAGAAACAAAGTTTCCTTTTCCATAAATTCAAGAAATGAAAAACAATGCCACACTTAAAATTTAATTACCATCAATCCCAAAATGATTTTAGATCCTGAAAGAAAATAATGAATAGTCAATGCTTATAAAAAAACACCAAGAAGATCAACCCTATGTGACTATGAGTTGAAATTTTCTTTTTCTCACTAATAAGTATAATGAAAGAAAAAGTGCATGACACATTCAATAAAAAATTACAAAATAGCACTATATGATTTTGGTGATGGTCAATATTCACATGCCAACGTCAATACTTGAAGCATACCCAAAACTTTGAAACAAATTGACTATGTAATGCAAATTCCTTTCGATTTTCATATGAATGTTACAAATGAAAAGAAGAGCACACAACATAGCTAGATTATAATAAACAAGCACAGGAAAACTACTTAGATAACTACTCATCGGGCCTAACTCATGGAAATCATGCAATAAAGGATGAACTCAATGTGAGACTCTTAGATCCATTTGGAAAAGAAATACAAAAGAGACATACCTATCCAAGAATATAAGGATAAGTTATAGACCAATGCAACCTCCCCATTCCAATACTCAGCCAAATATGAGAGTAAACCGAGTGAATTTCTCAAAAACCCACCATATAGGAGGTGGTTATGGGTTTTCAATGTGAAAAAAGTGATCACTTCCTAACGATCATTCATTTCCAATGAGGAAAGTGTGATTCTTTGTGTCTATAAGGAAAATAGAAGTGACCATGGGACAAAAAGTGAAAAACTTAGCAGATTAATCCCATATCTAAGAGATATTGAGGTTTCAAGGACCCAAACAAAAGTAACAGATAGCACTAAGTTACCAAAAACATCCAAAAATGAAAAAATTAATAGGGGAACTTATAAAAATAGGAAGCGAAAGATAGGATATCCCCAATGGAGTCACGAATTATGTTGTAGAGTAAAATCTCCTATGAATATGTGATCACTCCAACTGATCTGATAGGTATAAAGGATAGACTGTGGGTATATCTCTATGGTATCTACAATCTAGATCTAAATTCTTCATTCAATTTATACTAGTGAGGATAGGAGGGTAGTGTTAAACACATAAGATTGTATGGGTCAAAAAATTCACCTTGGTTTTGTTTTTAGAGTCATAAGGTTTATAGGATCATGTCAAGGAGGATTTATGGTTTTCAGAGCCTACATTTAACCACTTCTCCAAGTATTATGTCATACCATCAACTAACAACCTCCTCGAAGTGTGAAAGCTATGTTTGAGTTGGCATTGTGAACTGGTTAAGGAGGAGCATTGGAGGTTAGATAGCTTACAAACACACCTGTTTAACTTTGATGGAATCTACATCAAGACCAATTTTACCAGGTACTCCATGAGATTTTTCATGTTTTTTTAAAAAATGAAAGAAGGGTTTTGGCTGACTCATCTATTGGCGCTACAGGCTAGCACTGTAAATTCATTTCCTGTAGCATTTTCTTCTAAATATTTGATCATAAATCCCAAACGGTGATGTGGGTTTTTCTAAAATAGTTTTTGTACGAGCATGATAATGGAATTGACCTGCTGACCAAAATTCAGCCTGACCCAGTTTGGCATTTGAAAGATAAAATTTAAAACACTAGTGCACTGCAATTTGGCGTTGTAAACTCTCTGTTTTGCATAGTTGTTGGATATTATCCTTGTTTGGAGGTTTCCATCTATCAAGGAAGGTTCTAATGGTCTCCCAAGATTTAATTTGACATGAGGGACATATGTTCCATCTCTAGATCAAGTAGAATAACATGTTTCAAAATCCATTTATCTCATTAGACAAGATCCCCAAAAATAAGAATTTGTTAGGCTTTTGTTGGAATCTTTTGTAACAAGATTCCTAAATGGAGGAGGATCCTATGTAGCTCCTTGGTTTCAACCTCCTTAAGGTATATAGATATCATTCACTATATATGAAATTGGATTTTGATAAGGAATAGGTTGGATTCATGATCCAAGAGAGGACAAGGATTGAGGAGCAGTTTAGTTGCTCAATTGTAAGCATGAGGGCATGTTGTAATTAGAGCTGTGATTTTCAGATTCTAATTCTTGTGTTTTATATATATTATTATTTTAATATATTGAAGATTTGAGGATCAAAGTATGCCAATGATTTATGGATCCCTAAGCAGTAGAGGATATGTTGTAATCTTTCCCATCAGTGATTGTTTTATTCAATTATTCGTTGATTTATTAAACTGAGAGGATCACTATTCAATGAAAATTATATCTTATGTTTTCCTTCTTCATTCTTCTCTCTATCAACATATGATATTGTTTTCTGATGAGAAGCTTTAATGTCTTCGATGAGTAGAGTTTTTATGACTCTATTTCCCAATGGTCCATCACTGATCTATAGTAACTTCTTTGTCTTTTCCTTTCTTTTCAAGTCTTGTTGATCCATCCAAGTTTAAACCTGATTTAATCGTCGAACTATATGTTACTAGGCTCACCTCACTTGCAGTCTAAGGGTGACTCCTAGAGAGATAACAAGTAGGCCTTACCATATTCTGGCATTGATATTCACATGATATGAAATGATTCAAATCCAAGAATCTAGTCCCAACTCCAACACTCAATCACATGCACACAAGTGACAAACAAAGCTTCCTAAAACTCATTTTCCATAAAAGAATAAATAACAATCGCATCTAACCTACTTTTCTCAGGTAAAAGTACATATAACAATGAATGCAAAGAAATAACAATAATTCACATCCATTGGAGGGGAAAATCCATAGATATATATAAATAATGAAAGAAAAATAAAATAATACTAGAGATAATTTTGAGAATGGAAATTTATTTGAAAATGTAGAAGTATTGGCTTATAATATTACAAGTCCTTAATCTGCAGACTATAAAATGTTGGCCATATTTTTGTAAAAATATAAGAATCTTATATAGTTTATATAAAATTTTGGTGATTTTTAGGGTAAAGCAATTTTATCCTATAGAATTTGTGCAAATCGGTTTTCAAAAAAATGGAAATTGGTGAATCTTTTTTTGGGAAAAACAATCGAAATTAGCCCATGCGTGAAATTTATCCCCTAAAATTTTCCTTGAACAATATAGTGTGATACCTTGAGATAATTGGGACATTTTTTGGCTCCAAGCTCCTTGAGACCTTCCTTATCCCTCTCTATTGGATAGGCATGTTGAATAACTAACTTTTGAAGAGGGCACACAAAAGAAAAAAAGGGAGTGGTTTGTGGGGTCAAAGAAGAAGTCAGAGCATGTGTAAATGTAGGAAGAACAATAGTTAGACATGAAAAAGAAGCATGCAGGTGGAAAGGAAGGAAACAAAATATGCAGGTAAAAAGGAAGGAAAATCATCATGCAGGAGAGAAGGAAGGAAAAGTGGCATGGAGGTGAAAAGGAAGGAAAAGCATCATGCAGGAAAAAAGGATGAGGGGTTTTGGGAATAAGTTGTCATGAGATGTCATCGATTTTTTATCCCTAAATTGATATATAAATATGTAATGGGTTGGGGAAGAATAGGATATTGAAAAAGGGAGATTAGGTTTCTTATGCGGGAGAATCCTTACTTAGGGTTTGGAGATATTTTGCAAAGAGAGAGGTGTGCAATCCATAGAGGCTAGGATACATTGAGAATATAATATGTTGTATCTATTGTAATCATTGTGCGCACGCCTGAGATGATTATTGCATGAAGATTAATATAGAATCCAATCGTTGTGGACGTAGCCCAAGGATTGGGTGAACCACGTTAAATCACGTGTTTGAATGTGTCTTTTGATGTGGTTGTTCATGGATGTTTTGTTTATTCATAATTAGTATATAGTTTTTACTATATGATTGATGCGTAGTAACAATCAATGATACAATGGGTTGCTTATGTTGCAATCTATGTTATAAGGGTTCTGCATAATATAGTTTTTTAACTAATTAAAGCATACAAATAAGGATATTGTGCACATGGTGGGTAAATACTGATGGAGATGATGATAGCCTCACATCCTCTCGTCCTTGCAAAAACTTGGTTCTTGCAACCTTAGTAGATACCTCAAGTGAGAATTCACTTACATGCAGGTGATGTCGAAAGGGATGGTATCTGAAGGGTTTTTTTGGTTGAATAAATTGAACCTAGGGTCTTATAGCCATGCACCAACAAATGGTTCCATTGTTGGGACCTGAAATCTGTAGACTGTAATTGAGGGAATTTTTTGGAAGCTGACTAAGAGTAGATTGTATCGAGTCATATAGTTTCACAAAGAGGGATTTCTTTAAGATTCCACACAGAATGTTTATGAAATAATTGTGTACCTAGATAAAGATGTTGTTGTGCAAAAAGTGTGTGATGATGATGGAATATGAATTTTAAGGGGATTCATGCACATAGGTGATCTGGGGGATGACCATAGGGTGGTATTAAGGTAGGAAAGAATGAATAAATAAATGAATAAGGAAATGAGGGATTGAGGATGCAGAGAAATGAAGAAGGTGTATCAGAAGAGAAAGACGAATTTGGAGTATTGCGCAATGGAAGAAGTTACAAGATGTTGAAGACTGGGGTTAAGGAAGGAGATTCGTTCAATGAGTATGAGAGGAGAGTACCATGTAAAATAATAAATATCATGGAAATAATGCACACAGAAGGAGAATAAGAGGATTGATGCATCCCCCTACCCTCCTGGGGTTCTGCGACCTCCCGGTCTAGGATATTTCTTTCTTCTGAGTAAGATAGACTCTTCGGGTTCCTCTTTGAACCCAATCAACTATAAATAGGCACCTTTTCCTTTTGTTTACAGCTCTAGTCAGACCCACCTGGTTTCTATGGTCATGATTTGGCCATTACCAATATGCCCATTGATCGACGATTCACAAAAATTGTGGGCCACCAACGTGCTCACCCTTTATGGAAGAACCCTGTCCCCGCAATCTGAAAGTGCTCACCTAATATCCTTTTGATCATTCCAGTTGATCTCATGTACCGACGAGATCAACTAATTCAATGCATTGCATATTGTGAACTAGCGCATTCAGTAATTTCACCTCTTCTCCCCGCAATGATTCCCTACCGTCAATTTCCCTTCTCAGATTGATGGCCCTAATTTACTTCGGGTTTCCATCCTTCAGAAATCTCAACTTCTCATGCTTAGAAAGATCCTTTTTCTAAGCCCCTTCTTTGCATGTGTCCTCGGGTTGTGTCCTTATGCAAACACATGATTGTGGGTGTGGGCAAGAGTGGTTTGAGACCAACCCGATTTTCACCCCACAATTCACCTAATGCTGCCATGTATTCTTTTCCCAATAGCATGGTTTCGATTGCGGCCCACTCTCAGATTTTTAACGTTCGAGAAACTCCTATCCTCGCAATGCCACGAGATCATTGATCTCGCAATTTTGATGATACTATTCGAACTGATGCTTTATATCTGCCCCTTCCAAATCCACGGACCAGATCTTCCCCTCTTGAATCAACGGATATGATCTATTCACGCTTCTAAACTTCAGGGTTTTGAAATCTCAAACCTCGCTTTCCTCCATACTCCAGTATTCTGAAGTTAACAATCTGTTGCCACCTGTCTCCCTGATCCTGGGGCCAGGATCTCTTCCACAGATCTAGCCTTCAGGAATTTCAATTCTCAAACCCTCGCCACTGCTGACTGGTTATCTTCCGGAGTGGAAGATCTACTGACACGTATTCTCCCCAATCAATGGTTGTGCTCCCACTTCAGGACTTTGGTCTCCTCAACCAGATAAATGGTCCTATGACTCCCTTCTGATCAACAATCAAGATCTCCTCCGGGTCTTCGAAATTTCCCCCCTACAATTTTCTTCGGAGTTCTGGATCTGGCACCATGTGTCCACCTTCACATCGACGGTTATTGTCATTTTGTATTTCTAGACTTTGGAAATCTCAAATGTCAAACCTCATCTTCATCCATACTTCAATATTACAAAGTTGACGATCTATGGACACCTTTCCTACTCAATCAACGACCCTGCCTTTACTTTGGGCGTTTGACCCTTCAAATTGGATCAATGGTCCTGTGACCTTCTTCTCGATCAACGATCGATATCTCTTTCGGTTCTTCAGACTTCTGAGGTCTCGAATATCAAAATTTGCTTCCCCTCAAAGTATGAAAAATCCTTCCATGTGTCCTCTTAGATCAAACGACTGAAGGTTACTTTGGGACTTTACCCAGAGTCCTTAGATTTATGCCACGTCTCCTATAGATCGGACGTCCCAGAATTCACTTACAGATTAATGCCCCAGTTTAGAAAGTTTCAACTTTCAGCAAAACTCAAATGCAACTTACTAGAAGCTTGTGATTTGCCACCATGTGTCCCTATGGATCTAACTTGATTTTCCAAACCTCTTACGCTCTTAGGGCCGTAGATCTCAGTGGTCTCAATCGAAACCCACTACAATTTACTACGGGCTTATGATCTATTGACAAAGTGTCCTCTTAGAGATAAATTGACTCCTGGAACTCTTACTATATATTCGGGCTTTGGGTGTTTCAAAAATTTGACCTTCTCCTTCTAAGATCTCATGACCGTCTAACCGTATCCTTACGTGATCAATAGTAAGGATCCTACTTGAGGGTGTTTCTTCCTCTATCCCTTTGTAATGTCCCCACTTTTGGGACATCATCACCGAAGGCGAGATTTATAGATGACGAGTAGTGGATGGGTACTAGAAGCGATCTGGGGTATTTGAGAGGCATTATCAGGGTCCATCTTGCGATGATCATATTCCATCATTATGATCCATTTAGCATAGGTTGTCTTTGGTTTCATTGCATTGATGATTTCCATGATTTTTTGACTATTTTGAGCTATAAGTCAATGGAATTCAACGAAGAAGGTCATTTTAGACTGGCACATTACTTGGAGAACCTCTAAGTGTAATAGCTCGTGAAATCGGGAGGAGAAAAAATATAGGATGGGATGGATAGAAGTGACTTTCAATGGCCAAAGAAGCCTGGGAGATATTAATGAGGGCTTTTCAAGGTAAAGGTTAATTGGTAATTAAAGTGATTTAATTAATTAATTAGAAATGATTTAATTAATTAATTAAATATTAATAAAATGAAAGTCACTTTGGAGAGGGACAAAGGTGAGCCAAAGTATAAAGGAAAGGCCGAGGGGCCTCTTCTCATTCATTCATGTATGTTATCATTTTGATATCTAGCTTCTAGCTAACTAGTTAGTGAGCCTAATATTGGGGGTTTTGAGGTTTTGACATAACAAACCCTAGAGAGGACAATTCGGTGGTGAAAGATTCCACCTATATTTTACCAAGATTGGTATCGGAGATTCAATACTCTCCCCAGTTCTAGCTCGGATCTATAGGTTGTAGGAGGATTACCATCGGTTTCATGTGTAGATGAGAGAGGAACACACCGGTTAGGGGATTCGGTAAGAGAGTAGCACCATCTTTGGAGAGAATTCGTTGTAGGAGATTAGCAAGGAAACGTTGATTCTAGCACTTGGGTTTTCATTGTAGGGCCTTGGACATCAGATCTAGTGCTTTCTAAAACAGTTTTATGAAGCAGTTATTTCTTGAGTAGTGGGGCGAGTGGAAGAGAAGGAGGTGTTTTGAGATCTAGATCTAGTTTGTTTGGAGGGGTTACGCTTCATATATGACCCTGAGACTTTGCAGTGACTTATACGTCTACGATCTATTTACGGAGATTTTGAGCATTTGGGAGGCCTCCTTTAACCAGTAGAATTATCTAGGGTTTTGACCCATCCGATGAAACCATTGATCAGGGGATTTCAAATCCATAGAGATTGAGAGGATCTTGGAGATTCAGTTCTACGGTTTTGTTCTTACCATCACCGATCTATCGGTTGGCATATTGTGGTGATTGGACACTTTTGGCGGCGGGGCGAGTTATTGAGGGTTTCAACCTTCTATTGGAGTATGGCATTCTTGACCTAGAGAGTTTGGCATTCAAATCATCTTGTATTGATATTCATTTATTATTCAGCCTTTGGGGGCATATTTTGAATTAGTGGGAGCATTTTGTAAGTCTCTTATCTGTGTCTATCTTCTTGGCCATCACGGTGAGCATTCAGATCGACATCTTCATTATAGTAGGTTTCTCTATTTTATGAATAAAGAAAAATTGAGATGTTTTGGCTTGTCTATCTTATTGCATATGGTTGAGGTATGTTCCATGAAAGTTATCTCTTTACATTGACTAGCTGCATACACACATATAAACACATCTAAAAGGTAGATCGACAAAGTGTTTGACAAAATACTATCTTGAGAAAAAAGTTTAAAAGACACCAAAAGCAGTGACAATCCTTGCATAATGGCTTGGGATCATTACGATGGTATCGAGCCAAATCCACCGCAAACGCACGGGGTCTTCCATAGGTTCATGTATAGTTGGAAATAAGTGGATAAGATAGACTTTGAGATACCATGGTTGGAGATCATGTATGGCGGCCTTAACAAGGAAACTAAGGCTACAATAACCTTCTACAATATAGAGCGCTTTAGAAATTCCCATTGGAAAATAGGATATTTCACGAGGATGATCATAGCAGTGAAAAGAAAAAGCGTATGGTGGAAGAGCGAAGAAACCCCGCCCGATGGGCATGCAACCTTGCCACAGTTGAAAAGGGTCATGGGAACTAGATCATAGCTGCGATGGTAAAGATCAGGCGCGCATTATTGAGGCATGTCATGGCGGTGGTGGTGTGTGTGTGAGGATGGAGGCGATAGATGTGGATTCGGAAGCGGTCGGATGATGGCAGTGATTCTTACCCGCGAGAGGCTAGTGATAGTGACTCTAAATCAGAGGATAGTGATGATGACTCTTCCACAAAGGCTAGTGATAGCTTGCATGCTTAAGGAGGAGATGACCCTTGTGTAGTGGATGGACAGCTAGATGAATGACGTCATGATCTCAGCGGACAAGTCACATATAAATTGATGACCTTACACCTCGGCTGAGTTGTGACAGTGAGTCCTGCGATGTTAGCACCTAGAGATGATGAGCTTCCTATGGGGTCGTGGTGCATCTGAAACTTGTTCAAACACCCATGATTGATGCATCTGAAACTTGTTCAAACACCCATGATAGCCACGTCAGATGAGGAGATCAGTGGCATGTCAAATATGATGGATGAGTCTAGTGTGAGGGATGCACACCATGGATAGGTAGACCCACAGATCCAGGAGGAGGTACAGGACATACATGCAGCTGACCCCACACATACAGGTCAGTCAGAGGAGATGGAGTCACAACTATTGGAGACTCCAGTGGTTGAGAAGATGGTAGAGGTTGACAAGTGGATGGAGCACTTACTTCCAGGATTAGATTGCATGGATGAGGATGCACTCTTTGGCAGTCAGGATGACGATAGCACGTGTCTGGATACAACTATATGGGATCTAGGTGCATATTATAGTAGCAGGTTGAGTGCACAGAAGGATACAGCTGCTCATACAGGATACAGTGTGAGTCCGGGGGAGATGGCATCTAGTGATGCGATGTAGTGGCATACAGGATTACCTAGTGGCACAGTAGACAGTAGACAGTTCATCACTTTATCTTCTGCAGAGAGTGTTGTTAGTGATGGCACTAGAAGTGAGAGGCATGAGAGGGTACCCCAGCATGACTATGATCAGGAGTCACACCACTTAGCAACACAGTTGGGAGTTAGTGAGGCCATGATCAGGGAAGCCACTAGACATACTGATGACATGCATGTAGTGATGGCAGATTACGGTTGGAGAGCATCAGTGGCACAGGGTAGCTCAGATGGAGGATTTTCCATGGATGATTTTCACACTCTCCGGGAGAGAGTTTCTATGATGAGGACTGATTACCAGCAGTTGTTGACAGACAGAGACTACCTACTGGGGATTGGCGATTTGTATCATAGGGACCTGAGGGGGCAGGAGTTGGAGGTAGACCGACTCACTCGGGAGTTGGAGAGCACTCGAGGATTCTTGAGAGGCACACAGACTGCCCTTCAAGAATCAGAGTCTATATCACATGGGTCTCTTGAGGAGATTCATCAGAGATCCACTTCATCTGTCTTAGTGGACAGTCATATGTATCAGTCAGTCACATTGACAGAGGATATTGATGATCTATCAGAGGAGCACCAGTCAATGGGGGACACTTCCATTTGTGTCTTGGGAGTGGTTGATCTCCATATAGAGATTGATCCAATTGTATGCCCAGGATCTGTGATGCAGCATGAGTTTGTGGGAGATGACATGAGTATGTCGAAGCATACTGTGATGAGTGATAGCTCACAGAGAGATGCCGAGGTGTATGGTGGAATTCAGAGGGGTATAGTGCCTTGCAGGGAGGAGACACACTCAGGGGAGTATGTAGATGTCACTCCTTTACAACAACACATAGTTGTGGAATATTACCTTCACCATTTCAGTAGTTGCATGGTAGATGAGAGATGGAGGTTGGTTGACCAGTAGTCGGAGGGGTTACTTCTAGTTGTACTAAATGGTTGGGACTCGATGATGACCACAACAAAGCATCTTTCATGGATATCGATGGACGAGGTTCTAGTCGAATCATTGGGATTGACCAAAGCATGTGACACCTCCCAGTCCTACAGTCACCTGCAGATGTTTCTATTAGCCTATCCTGACACTTTTATCATAGATAGCAGCATGAGGAGGGATAGGCCATGGATAGGAGCATGGAGAGTGAGTAGGCTGAGACTATATGACAAGAGTACTTTTACGGCATACAGTAGGTCATAGGTGGACCATGTTAGACAAACAGTTGAGACTTGGTGTGTGATGGTGAGCATCATAGACTTGGTGATGACAAATGAGCGTAGTGGGCTTCCGACAGTGATCAGCCCAGCACAGGAGCATCTAGCAGAGACTAGAAGTGATAAACTTCCAAGTTTGCCATGGGATCCGGGAGTTCACTTGGTTAGCAAGATGTTTCACTACATGACGACCCAGGTGGCACCAGAGAGCCACACACTCCACCTTGGGTTGGTTTGGAGTGGGTCGGTAGGTACTTTTCCTATGGGGCGAGACCTTTTCTTCCTCTTGATCATCATGATAGGGCATGGAGACGTTTGGAAAGGTACTTCTTCTACAGATGTGTCTATGCCGATACAGTTTTTGGGCAGCAGGTTCGGTGGTCACAGGTATTTTAGCTTGAGGATCCCGACGAGGAGGATCCTTTATGTATGTAGGGGACAGACAGTCGTGGACAGAGTAGTGCAGTGTCAGCAGGAGGATTGTCGACAGAGGTTAGCATGGGACCCATGGATTGCAGGATTGAGCAGTTCATTGATCGATAAGGGAGAGTGGACCATTACAGGGGAAAGTTATTCTAACTTTCCATTTAGCACAACGCTTGAGGGTGCCTCACGGAGATCTTGCAGTACCTCATTCTGGCATCATCATGTATAGTTGATGGAGACCATGTGGATCTTGGTAGAGATTTAGAGGATGGACTCATTTCGAGATGAGGCCATGGGTCAGGTGCAGGAGGTTCACAGGGTTGATATCTTCCAGGATTGTTCTTCACAGAGTATTGCAGTTCACTTCCTGATATGGGATCCAGGGGGTGGAGTGTGTTATTTTTCATCGTTGGATGGGTTCTACTATGTATCCCACAGGTGGACATGGGATCCTGTTATTTTACTTCGGGGGATTTGGGTATTTCTTGAGGACAAGCAATTTTCTAGCAGGGAGGATTGTAATGTCCCCACTTTGGGACATCATCACAGGGCAGAGATTTATGATGACCAGAGTAGTTAGATGGGTGCTAGAGCGAGTACAGGGGTATTTGAGAGGCATTTTGGGGTCCATCTTGCATTGATGAACACAATCCATCATTATGAGCCATTCCACACAGGTTGGCTTTGGTTTAATTGCATTCCGATGATTTCCATGATTTTGACTATTTTGAGCTATAAGTCAATGGAATTCACTGAAGAGGTCATTTTGGGAACATTACTTGGAGGAACCTCTCAGTGTAATAGCTCATTTCAATCGGGAGGAGAAACACTACAGGATGGGATGGCTAGAAGTGACTTTCAGTGGCCAGGGAAGCCACAAGGAGAGATAAGGAGCTTTTCAAAGGTAAAAAGGTTAATTAATTAATTAAAGTGATTTAATTAATTAATTAAATAAATAAAATGAAAGTCACTCTGGAGGGACAAGGTGAGCCAAAAATTATAAAGGAAAGGCAAGGGCCTCTTCTCATTCATTCATGTATGTTCTTATTTTGATTTCTAGTTTCTAGCTAGTGAGCCCAATATTGGGGGTTTTGAGGGTTTTGACATAACAAACCCTAGAGGACGATTCAGTGGTGAAAGATTCCACCTATATTGTCCCAATCTTGGTATCATAGATGCAATACTCTCCCACACCATTCTAGTTCCATATGTACTCAGTTGCAGGAGGATTCTACATCAGTTTCATGTGTAGATAGAGAGAGGGCGCACCAGTTGAGGGATTCCATCAAGAGGGGCACACCATCTTTGGAGAGAGATTCGTTGTAGGAGATTGGAAGGGCTGTTGAGGATTCTATCACTTGGGTTTTCATTGCAGGGCCTTGGACATCAGATCTAGTGCTTTATGAGATAGTTTTATGGCTCAAATTATTTCTTGAGTAGTGGGGCAAATTGAAGAGAAGGAGGGTGTTTTTGAGATCCAGATCTAGTCCGCTTGGAGGGGTTACACTTCAGATCTGACCCTGAGAATTTACCTAGTGACTTGCAGTGTCCCAATCTATATTTCTAGAGAGTTTCAAATCATTTGGAGGCCTCCTTCAGCAGGGCCAAATTATCTAGGGTTTCAGCCATCCAATGGGGCGCACCATTCAGTGGGGGATTTCAGATCTACAGAGATTGAGAGGGATATTGGAGATTCGGTTACCTGGGTTGTTCTTACCATCACCCGATCTATCAGTTGGCATATTTATTAGTGTGATTAGACACTTTTGGAAGCAGGGTCGAGTTATTGAGGGTTTCAACCTTCTATTGGAGCGTGGCATTCTTCAGCTGGAGAGTTTGGCATTCAGATCTTCTTGTATTGATCTTCATTTATTATTCATCCTTTGGAGGCATCTTTTGTATTAGAGGGAGCATTTTGTAGAAGCTCTTATCTATTGTCTATCTTCTTGTCCATTTGTTGAGCATTCTAGATCGACATCTTCATTGTAGCAGGTTTCTCTATTTTATGAATAAAGAAGAATTGAGATGTTTTGGCTTTTCTATATTATTACATATGGTTGAGGTATGTTCCATAGTTATCTCTTTCTGTTATTTTCTGCATACACACATATAAACACATCTAAAAGGTAGATCAACAAAGTGTTTGACGAAATACCACAACTAGAAAAAAGTTTAAAAAGACACCAAAACAGTGATGATCTTTGCATAATGGCTTGGGATCATTACATCCACAAACTTCTGGAGTTGTGGATCTTGCTCCACTTGTCTTCCTCGATGATGGACGGTCCCTGTTCACTTTGGGACTTTGGGACTGTGATGATTCCACTCTCCTGAGCACACAACGGTTAAGTCTCATGCACTTACCTCCGGATCCAACGATTGTTGGCTCTTCCCGCTCAGATCCAACGGATGGGATCTGTTCCTCTCCTGTACGCTTCCTTTGTTCATTAGATGTGGATCTAATGGTCCAAGATTCCTTCCACAATTGATCAAATGGTTTCTGTCACTCCTCATACTGATATTTTCTGCTTCTTCCACCTTGGAATATTTTTTTAGTGTTCAAAGGATTCGACCTTCGAAATTTCTACTACGAACTCGACTATATGAATCTCTCTTGCGCTTCCAAAATAATTATCTCTTCTGAGCTTTAGGACTTAGAATAAGTCTCTCACCCACGCATTGCTTTTGTTATCCCTTCTGAACTTGATCTCCTTGAAGATTTTGATCTCCCACACACTCCTTGTGTTTCTGGGATTTCGTCAAACTCATATCCGAAGGATTTCTTGAAAAGAAATTCTTCTCACCCTCCTGGTGTTCTCCTTGCTCGAGGCACACCTTGCAGAGATTCTCCTTACAGAGTGTTCAATAACTCTATCTCTTTACAAACTCAACATAGAGTTCTTTCTATGCACTCCATGCACTTCTGTTGATGAAGGTTCAACACTATCTCTCCTGAGATTATTTGAGGTTAACTCACCTCTGTCAACGCACTCCTTGCACTCGAAAAATCAAAGATGAGAAACAATTGAAACTCATACAATACTTCACCAGTTCATACATTCAAAACATAAATGACTTATAAAATCATAACAATGAACACAAATACATAAACACACCATGTGCAAGAAAAAATACTTTTCTATTATCTATGTGTGTCTATATAGATTTTTTTACAAAATCTAGACTGCAACAGAGTCCCAATTCTCTCAAGTTCTCCTAATATAAATCTATCGTGAGTTCTACTTGTGAGACCTCTCTGAATCCTCCTAAGTCTCCTAATGAAATCTGATACAAGATCTCTTTACAAAAGAGGGGCTTTGCAAGATTGTCGTCTCTCACCAAACCTCATCTATTACATTGAAGTTTCATAAATGGCCATCTAGTCTAAATTGAACCTAGATCCATCAACCTGTCAGCCATTAACGATGACCTTATATTCTATCTGTTCAAAGATATGGCTTGGTTTTCACTCAAGCTTACAACATGGACCCATATAGGATCATATTTCAAATTTAAAAATGGGAGGATTAATGCCTCTCCCTCTCTGAAATGTGCATTGATGTGATGGAATGTGGGCGCGTTGTTGAGGTGGAGCGATGCTCCTACATCAAGGATTCTTAGTTCAGTACTATAATAGAAGATTCGTTAAGTCCTACTCATGCTGGATCATGTGTCATTCCATGACCATGTGTGCATCACCTAGATATGAGATAACATTTGAGTATTTTTCAAACACACTTGTAGTTTGAAAAGGAAGACAAAAAAAATAGTAGGTAGAGTAGTGAAAGTAGTACATCAAGTCAGAATAATCAAACATCGCCAAGGGGAGGTACTACGAAAAACACCATGGCAGGGTTAGAAAATACATTGAGAACAACATCTATTTGTATGTGAGAAAATTTGGGCTCAACAAAATGTACAGGATGAGGCCACAAATATTTCACAGTTGGAAACAATGTTTAGAGGCCGAGCATTAGTATGGTACATGAAATTGCAAAGTAATACTCTAGCATGCCAAGAAAGGACACTGGAAAAAATTCAAAAATAATTATTGAAAGAGTTTAATAAGCCGAAGTATGAGTGATAATACATCACAGAATTGAAGGAAATAAACAAACTGCATACTAAGTAAGTGTTAAGGATTTGATGGGTAGGTTAACATTAGAAATTCTTGATCAACAACACAAAGAATGGATTGTTGCAAGACTATTTCCAAACATTTGCTTCCCATTGATACAATAAAAGGTTGTGTTGCAACTTGAATATTTATATATTGCAATGAATATAGAAGCGTCTCCTATAGGAGACGGTGGGGGGATGGATCAAGTCCAGAACCAATTAGCTTCCTCGAAAATCTAGTTAGAGTCATAGTACATCACAAAATTGAAGGAAATAAAAAAAGTGCAGAATAAGTTAGTGTTAAGGATTTGATGGGTAGGTTAACATTAGAAATTCTTGATCAACTACATAGAGAATGGGTTATCGCAGGACTATTTCTAGACATTTGTTTCCCATTAATACAAAAGAAGGTTGCATCGCAGCTTGAAGATTTAGAGATTGCAATGAAGATGGAAGCATATTTTGTAGGAGATAGTGGGGGGATGGATAAAGTCTAGAACAAGTTAGCTTCCTTGAAAATCCAACTAGCAGAACTAACAAATGGAAAGGAGAAGTGGGAACAAGTCTGGTGTACCAAGTGTAGGACTAAAGGCCACCATAAGGACGAATGCCCAACTTTTGCGCAGTTTTTGGAAATTGGAGCACCAAACTCATTATGAGAAAGGGGGTACTATGAAATATGCAAGACATGGGGACATCATCCTCCTAATTATCCATTGTTGTAGAAATACCATAGTATGACTCATAACTTATTTTGTAACTTTTGCAAGACAGTAGGGCATGAAGAGAAGGACTAACACGCATTCGATTTGATGAGGAGCCCACTTCAAACATGTATAGAATTCAAGAGGAAAATGGTGCGATAGAAGGAATAACACACATTCGATTTGATGAGGAGCACACTTCAAACATGTATAGAATTCAAGAAGAAAATGGTTTGATAGAAGGAGGTGGTCCATAGTATAATAATCATAAAGGATTTAATCCAAGAAGGCGAGGATGGTTTGGCAAGGGTCGAGGAAGCGAAATTTTTTGCAAAGGAGGTAGAGGCCCAATAATATGTTACAATTTTAATCAATTAGGACACTTAGCCTGAGAATGCATGAATCCTTGTACAAAATGAATGTATTGTAGCGAAATGAATCATGTGACAATAGACTATCCTCAATTACTTGTGAAGTGGCGGGAAAGAGGGAATTAGAACTAGAACTCGAATCGGAACGTACATAAGATATAAAAAAATATATGTGAAGAAGGACCCAAAATAGAAATTTTCACACATGGAGGAGATAAGATAGGAGCTTATGCGAAAAACAAAGGGAGGAAGAGTGAGCAATGGGTAAGGAAATCAACATGACCTATTCTAAAATTTGACCCACAACAAGAAAAACATGCATACAAGTAGACAAGGAATGGGATACTAGGACTGGATTGGAGAGCATCAATATCATGTACAACCCATGTGGTTGACATGCCTTTGATATATGATCGTACTAGCTCGGAAAGGCCCCTTGAAAAGAACAATCCTTTGACATAATTTTTGAGAAGTTGTTTAGCATTGATGAAAGATGAAACTGCATTGAATGCATTGCATGGAATGATTGATCATTGTGTATAAGAAAGGGAACTTCCTACCACGCAAAGGGTAGTGAATCAATTACTACTCAAAAAGAGGATTATGACATGGACCGGGTCATTTTAGACCTGAGTTCTGATGTAAATGTTTCTCTGAAGAAAACATGGGAAATGAGGGGGAATTTGAAGTTGATTTGGTCTCCCATCCAGTTAATATTGGTGAACCAGCACACGATAGTACCAATTGGTCGGTTGTTAAGGGTACTTGTGAATATAGATGAAGTGCACATTGTAGCATATTTCAAAGTCATTGATATTGTGGACAATAGTCATCCATACCCAACGTTAATGGGGCTTTAATGGGCCTTTAACAATTAGAAAATTTTTAATCTGGAGAAAAGGGAAATGATCTTTGAATTAGGGGACTCGAAGGTTACCGCACCACTGGATCTGACAGAAGGAAAGAGGTAGATAGAACCAACTAAAGGTAATTAAATTGATAACCTATATAATAGGATTGCACGAATGGATGAATACATTAATTTGACTGCAGATGACACCCTAAATTGGAGAAGCATTAGCTCATGTGCATTAGATTTTGAGGAAGGTATGGAACATTGGCAGCAAAGGATGAATGAAGTATCAACCAGACGGTGTGCATGCATCACTTGATTGTTGCGCTCTATTGGAATGGATTTATGTGACCCACCCAAGTATGATGGTTTGAATGATATAAGTTCTTTTGTAAAGGTGCTTCAGTTGAAAATACCTAAACAACAAATATTGTTAGCATTAGATGTTGTATTGAAAGCCACTCCAGCCATATGGTGGGCTTCACATAAAGAAGGAATAGAAGACTGGTCGCAGTGTAAAATATTATTGCAAGTTAGATTTGGTACTAAGGTTGATTATGTGCAGAGATATAGAGGAGTAAGTGACCCAATAGATCATACTAAGCACTGCAGAAAGATATGGAGTTCAATATTGAAGAAGGAATTGACGCATAAGTTCATACATACATTGGATGTGATCCCCAAGAACTGGTACTTGGAGCTATAAATGCATAGAGAAACCGTGTATTGAGATGAGCTAACTCAAAGTTAAATTAACATTACTTTTGAATATGAATCCCCGTTTGTAGACATAACTTTGCAGGCTATTAGAACTAGGGTTTTTTTTAGAAGAAGGGTCAATGGATACACAAGGATTGCACAAGACTAAGAAGGATGTGGAAGTTCAAGATATCCACAACACATCCACGAAAACTACTTCGCTCTCACCTATGAAGGGAGGTAATGACGAAGAACTAGGGGGCACAAAAGTTGAGCAAAACAAAGGCAAGGTCATTCCGCCTAGAGACGAGGAAGATCCCTCCAAGAAAAGGAAGATTACCCCACCCAATCCCTCATCCCGAAATAAATTTAAGGCCACCCAGAACATGCTTAAAACTACCCTTACCCTGGATGATTTTGACTTCTTAATTTCCACACTGAATCATGTTTCACTAGAGCTCACAGAAAATCAAGAAGAAAAGTAGGAGGAGCTATTCCGATGGATCACAAGGAAACTCAAAGAAGTGCATCAGGCACTCTGGTCCAGCCAAGTAGTTTCTACGGCGCCCTTAACAATGGAAATACCAGGAACAGGTGATGAACCCACTCAATTATGCTAGATCACCGAGAAAGTTGAAGCTTGCCTTCGACGAGCTCAAGAAGACATAACGCAAGCCACCCAGGCTTTGGCACAAGAACATAACGCACATGGAGAACAACGGAGGAAGGCAGAACAGGAGCAGCTTACCTTACAAGCGAAGTGGGAGGAGGAAAAAGAACAGTTACAATAGATCAAGGACCAGTTGCTAGCAGAGCAACTTGAAGTATAGGAAAGAGTTCACAAAGCACCATGCTCTGTGACAATCATAGAAGTGAAGATGGAAGATCGTCTCCCACATCAGGTGACCCAACTAGAAGAAGTAATCCAAGAAATTCAACAACGCATCACGGATCTGGAACTCCGCATCGTGAGACACCCCAAGAGATAAGACATCTAAGAGAGGCCACTTCTCAAAGCGCAATTGACTGATTAAAAACCTTGGCTTTAGAATGTAGGCAGCTAAGCACTAGAAGCACCCAGACTTATGAAACCCTCATAGAGAATCCAGAATTGCATACATTGGAGGCACAACTACATGAAGCAAAGCAACATGCAGATGTGTTACAAGCGCAAATGAATTCCATGACCTTTTGACTCGAGGAGTGTTGGGGACCTGTTGACCCTTGACCAAGTTTTGAAGAATGCTTGGTCATATTTGACCACTTTTTGGACTGTGACAGCTTGCCAAGGAAGGAGCGCAACGCGAAGCAGAAAGTAAGAAAGCAAGACCTATTTTTGGGTCTATTTTAGGGTTTTGTGTTGATGTAACGGGAAAGGGATGTCGGCCCGTGGGTTTACCCATGCTTAGGCCCATTTTGTAATCTATAAATAGGAAATGTAAATAGAGATGAATAATAATAATGTAGACATCTACGTGATGTATGACTGACAGCTTAGTGCTAGTAACTGGATCTGTGTGATCAGATGTATTTTAGAGTGCTCTTTACAAGAGATCGGAAAGCTAAGTGCAAGTTGTTGTAGTCTTGTGTTGAAGAGCAAGGAGGAAGGATCTAGCGAGCTGCGCAAATCTTTTGTCCTGTGCGAAGTAAGGGTCATTGAAGCTCTGTGTTGTAACTGCTTGACCGAGATAATATAAAGCATATTTTGTGGACATATCCCTAGGGTGGGGGTTTGTTAGCATCAGAAGTCACTCCTGGATTGCTTGCAGGAGCAGAGCCCAACGCCCATCAGTCTTATGTCACAATTTGTTTATAAGGGGTGATCAGATGGAGATAATGGCTCTAGGAGGTATCACTCTAACTCAGGGACTGAGTCTGGTACGTAAAGAACAGGGGAGGTCTGGAATCCTAACTTCAGCCAGTGGATTGATTAAAATATGAGCAGGTGGAAGACTTAGGAGAAGATGAACAAACAACTGTGGGCAACAGGCTTACAGCGGTTTGTAGGGGAAAAACTCCGAGAGGGGGATCCTCCTGGTCTCAGGGCTTCGAGAGACTGAATAAAGGACTTGACTAGATCCTCCAATTCCAAGTCGTTCAGTGTCAAAGAAATCAGAGGACCTGACTAGAGACTTCGTAACTATTACAGTGATCCATTACAACATCATCCTATAATAGCTACAGCTCAACTGGATCCTCCAATTCCGAGCTGCTCTAACACAGTGTAAACAAAGACATGAAAGAAACTGGAATTCATAAGGCAAGAAGTCTCCAAAGTTCATGCATAACCAGAACAATGCTTCATTAAAAATTTACAACCCGGGAGCTCTGCTCAACCATCGATCGATTACAAAATGGAAAAAATGCCTACATATGCTTCAGCCAAAATCTGCCTGGCAACAGTATCTCAGGATTTTTAATGGGGGGTCGCTTCCTCAATCAAATCTTTCCTCTGGACTCATGTCCTATGCTTCTTCAATTCAGCATGGCTCGCGCCAGGGGGTAGCTGAGCCTCTTTTAATGTTTGAATTGGCGTGCTCGGGCTCTCTTAGCGAGTTGAAGACTCGGTGTGACCTTTCTGCAGAGAATCGGTACAAAGGGACCCTCCTGGGTAAACTTCAGCCGGAACCTCCATAGTCTGCAATAAATGGGTGACGTGAGGCTTCACCTACCTTCCTTATCCTTTTCTGCTGAGCCGAAACGGCTGCTTGAATTCCCTTGGGAAACACTGCTGCAACAACCCGATCCACAGGTCCTTTCCAATCTCTTCACGGCCTTCAACACCTGACCATGGTCATCCCTGACTCTGTATCAGAAATCGGGGTTTCGTGATTTCTGCTATCAAGAGTTCTTGATCCTTTGAATTCCCGATCACCAATTCTCCGATGAGCGCGTGCATGGGTTAGCCCTCCTGGCTATACTATCATCCATATGACCACCTCTTATGTGACCTGAGCCGAATCCCTGTCGGGGTTTCGGCGTTTTTGATGCCTCAATACACAAGTGCCCGGGAGTCGCGATTCTCCGATTGTCGATGGCTCCTTGCGCGCTAGCCCCCTGACTATGCCCTGGTCCAAATGACCGTTACCACATGTCCGCGGCCGTATAGCCTTCCATCGGAGTTTTGGGGTTTGCGAGATCAATATTCAAGCGTCCTCCGGATTTGCAATATTCCGATGCCACTTGGCG
>SNQJ01S0130862.1:42651-75933 GCA_010110895.2 Picea sitchensis
GATTCTCGTTGCCATGAGCACGGGACTTTCAGTTTCCCGATCCCCGACTCTGCGGGATCTCTCGCCACGTGTCTCTGTTGACGGATGGTTTCGATCTTCTCGGCACTTTTGTGGGCTCGAGTTCCCGGACACTCTCGGCACTTCGCGTCTCGTGAGATAACGAAACTGTTCTTTGCGTGTTGGAGTCGCGACGAGCGAAACGTCGAGATGGCCAGCTCTTGCAACACACCCCATTGGATCGGGCGACCTACCTTCAGCTTCCAATCAGAGGAGCTTTCTCTGCTATTAAATTTCGAGTAAATTGCCAAATCCGAGATCTCGATAACCATTGATCTGCTTCGTGGACGGATCTCGGCTGCCGATGGTAAGACTTCACATGCTCGCTTGATATGTTACTTGGAAAACAAGAATTCTCTCGAGCTGTGCTCGAGAATTTTGTGCAACTTGCAAACCCGCATGCTTCTCGAATCCGTGACAAGAATAATAACTAACAGGGTGAACCACGGTAACTGTGTGTATAGTGCTTTGTGCTTCGATCTAATGTGGTTATCTCTTTCTTGGCTGAGTGTTTGATGTGATTAAGTAGATCTAGTTATGCTCTGTGGTGATGATATATGAATGAATGTTAGATATAATATATAAGATGCTTAGTACTTGACCTGTTGAATCTAATCTATATTTGTGTGGCTAAGTACTGAACCATCTTTAGTATAAGTATTCACTATGATGCTCTGTGTTTTCTGCGAAGTGTATTAATGAATGCATGTTAAGGAATAACTAATGTTAAGTGTGTTGTAAGCAAGATAATCACATATCTGTGTCCCAGCTAAGGTTGCAGACACCTGAGTCTTACAACCACCCGTGCCTCTACCTCGAGTGAGACTTCATCTGCTTTGCAGGTGTTGCCGAAAGGGTTGGTAGTTAGGGTTTTGTTGGTGCACTCTTGAGCGTTGAACCCTGGGTCTGCCCCTGTGCCAACAAGAACCTTTCAAGAGGAAACACATGTTCTTAACTATTAAGCCCACTCATATTGTATATATTAATATTATAAAAAAATTATAAATAACAATATAATAATTTTAAATTGAATACTTATGTGATTCATTTAAATTCAAAATTAACATTATGAATAAACTATAAACTAATTTATAAATAAATATGGTTGTTAAAAAATCTTCAAATTTTAGATATTGATTTAAAAAAAAAATGTTAATTATAAAAGTTAGCTAAAAAATTAGTTTAGTTAATTATAACCAATGTTGGAATGATGTATTTAATTAATTGATATTGATTTCAACAAATAAAAAAGGTTAATTATACAAATATTAAAAAATTAACTAAAAAATTGGTTTAGTTAATTATAACCAATGTTGGAATGATGTATTTAATTAATTTGATATTAAGCATTCCCTGCACTAATTTCATCTAATAAAGTTCCTAAAATTATTATCCACAATTTAAAAAAAAATACAAAATATAAAAATGATATCAAATAATAAATATCATCTTTCAAATTTATATCCATTTTCATAAAATCCTATTTATATCTATTTTCATAAAATTCTGGTTATGTTTCAACAATTTATAAAAGAAAATAAAAAAAAACATTTAAATTTATTAAAAAAAAATTCATTTGAAACTTGAATGTAAAGAATAACAATTATTTCTCTAAACCACCCAAACTAAACTTAAATAACAGCATACAAGATAAACAAACAATGTTAAAACTTCCATTCATTTTCAAATTTTTTTTTTTTTAAACACTAATACTAATAATTAAAAGTGGTCAAGTCCCAGAGGGAGTGTGTTGTTCCCTGATGTTAAAATCACTTCTAAACCTGTGGGGACAAAAACTCCAGCCCCTAATGTTAAAGTCACTTCTAAACCTGTGGGGACAAAAAATCCAACCATGTTAAAAGTGTGGCTCAAGGCTGGTTGGATCCCCAGATGATTTTGACGGAATAACTGTTTCTTAACCACAAATTAGTCTCACATACAAACAAACAAAAAATAATTAAAAATGTTCAAAGTTCTAAAAATATACTTAAAAGTTAAACATACAAAATAAACCAACAATACTAAAACTTTCATTCATTTTCAATTTTTTTTTGGTTTAAACACTAATACTAATAATTGAACGTGTTCGAAGTTCTAAAAATCTACTTAAAAGTTAAACGAGGATGTTGGGTCCTCTCCTGCATTGTTCTCGATGAAATGAATGTTAGGTGAACTCACTACAAAGTAAAATATGACCAACCCTCTCACTTTTATGGAAATAGAACCGATGATTACCCCACATCGATCTGGGCTCCAAATGCCCTTAGTATAAATTTGTAGTTTTAGCATTCGTTCTCTTAAACTGGCCAGGGACCTAAAACTACAAAACGAATCTCATGAAGCAACATAGGGGGATAAGGGCGACTTGAGCATCTCCTTTGCAAAGTTGTAAACGTAGTTTGATGAACCAAACTGGATGGTTTTGTTGAAGAAAGTAAATAGTTAGGGAAACAATTAAGCAATTAATAGTCTGTTTTGAATTATGAGAAGCAAATGCATTGGATGAATGTCTTCCAGTGAGAAGTAAGGCAGTTGGAATTAGGGTTCCACGCCGCCTTACCTGTCAGGCAGAATTTATGTCTGGTTGATAATGAATGCCTGTGGGAATCACTCTCAACTCTTTTAAAAAATGCATGACAGAACAGTCTCCCTTTAATTATTGACGAATACTATTAGTTTCAACCCTAGCTTTTTATATAACAATATCTGAATCTTGTTTGAATATTTTTATCCAAAATTTTGGTTTCGAATTTATCAACATCACAGTGCTACAGGCCGTCCACATTTAAGCGTGCAGTGTGACACCCTTAAATTTCCATTTAATATCTCGGATAGAAAACAGAAGAACAAAGATCGTTCCAGCACCTACTCCGGAAAGAGAGAGGCAGCCAACGAATGGAGGTTTTAGTGGCGCATTCGGAGAACTCCTATATTCTCGAAGAAAATTTAAAACTCAAAGCCAAACAAATATTTTACATTTGCAATTTTATCACCACCTTTTTGCACGTGAAGATCTTCGGACGTATTATGCATAATTCCAAATTCTACAGAATAGTTATATATACGGACGCAGAAGAGATGAGGTTTCAATTATTGTCTCCAAAGGGATGTAAGCCCAGTCGGTCCCCACTAGTTTTCATTTAGTTTTGTGTTGCCGAAAGGTGTGTATATATATATATATATACATGTCGCTGTATATTTCCAAGAGTATAAAATTATATATTCTTTTCTGAGCGTGCAGATAGAGCAGTGCTGAAAATTGATGTCCATTTCTGGGGCACTGCAGCTTTAATCACCCTCTATAGATGACCCACGCATCCAACATATTCAAACAATAAAAAAAGGGCTGCTATTGAATTGTTAACGGTTATATATTGACCAGTGGATGTTGCTTTCAGTTCTTAGATTGCAGAGGCACTTCAGCAACAGCAACAGCAACAGGGAATGAGACACAAAGAAAAAGAAGTCCATCCACTCATGATACGTGTGTTTACAAAGTTCTCTGGATCATTCCTCCATTCACACATATAAAACTATAATGTTGAGACGTCAGGGGCACGTCAAAGTATTTCTCCATTGAATTCTGAGACTGGAGAGGATATACAAATCCACGCGTCAAACAGATAGTCATTCATGCCGAGACTTTGGAGAAGAAATGTTATAATCAGCATTGACCCATCTGCACCATCTCATCATGACATTGTAGAGTCTTTTGCTAGTGGAGATCTGAGTTGAGTGGGCGTGCAAAATGTTTACCGAATGTCAATGCGTCCTCATCATGGACTATCAGGAAAGTCTTTATAGCATTCAAAGTTACACCTGTGTAACCTAATTCCTTGTCTTTGTCAGCTTTCTTGAGACTTTCCTTTCATGCTAGAAAAGTGAGATATGTTTTGAAGTCAATGTGTGGATGTAATGGCTTTCTGTTACTCGTGCAGAATGGTATCATTACATGATTCAGCATGGCTGACCTTGCCCTTCAAGTAAAAGATAAAATCTGATTATAAGGAGTTGACATTCTGTGCTTCATCTCATAAGGAAACTTTAAAAAGGGAGGCTTGAAGTCAATGCATTCAGTTTGATATAAATAATGAGTTTTGGCTGTACTTTTCGTTTTCAGTTGAAGCTTTAATAGTACTGGTGTAATTATAATAGTACTGGTGTAGTTATAGGGTAAACAATATTATTATTGAGGACGCAAACTTTCATGATTGCTGTATGGAAATGAGTTGAACAATGTAAATGATAAGTTGGAACTATGAATAAATGACCATTGTTCAGACTATTTCCAAACGGTCATCATTATAACTCAGATATTTCCAATCAACCACTGCATAGTGCTTAATAATTGACACAATAATACTAGGCAGTGGATCTAAGTGGATCTAACTATGACACCTTATAAGCATGGCAGCCATGTTGGGAGTCTTCTCAGCGTTAGGTTTTATTAAATGTCAAACCAATGCAGAACTTTGTCACCCTGTTTGAGATAACCAACCATTAATAGTAAAGGGGTTTATGCAAACCATTCTATATATGTGGGAGTTACAATAATATATTCTTAATGTCACAGAGGAGAGGAAGCTCTTTTCAATTCGCCACTCCAACTCCAATGAAAACAAGAGATACACCCCTGTGATTTTTATTTAACTTCCTTTTTCCATTGGAACTTCCTGTTTGTGATCCTTGAGTTTATCCCTATTTCCCATTTGGACATTCCACGACCATAGAACAAAGTCAACTATTAAATTTGCTCCATATCCAAACTATTGAATTTGCTCCATGCCAAAAATTATTGTTCATACCCATGAATTTGTTCCATGCCAAAAATTATTGTTTTTGTTTGCTTAAAAAACATTGTTCAACATAAAAAAAAAAAATGTTTGAACAATTTTTTTTCCTTCTAACATATTCTTTAGCCAAATAGTTCTTTTAGTTGAACAAATTATTTGGCTAATATTACTTTTATATATATGAAAAGTTACAAATGAAAAAACCATTTGTAACTTGTCTTTTCTGCAACACTACTTCCCACCTTATTACTACTCATGAATGTTTTATCATGGATACCCTTACTCATTCTCATGAATGTTTTATCATGGATATTCTTACTCATTCTCATGAATGTTCTATCATGTCCACCATTAGTCTTGTTGTTAATGGTTTTTAATTATTCCTTACCTTTTTGTAGACCTTTTTAATAGTCACTAGCTTACACCTTAGCTCCTACTCATGAAGGTTTTTTACTTTTTTTCTATCCATCCAAATACCTCCATTATATTACACCTTAAATCATTCTGAACTTCATTTATTCCTTGGTTTCATACTTATAAATAGGTGTTTACTACTCACTTTCTCACTTGCTTTCCAACTCATGAAGAGGTGTTTCTTTCTTAGTTTCCCACTCAGTTTCTTACTCATGAAGAGGTGTGATCCAAATTGACTCATTATAGAATTTTTCATTTATCTTGGTACTTTATGGGTGGAAAAATTGGATGAATTGGCTTGCAGGTTTCAATTTAGTGGCAGGTTTCAGTTTGAAGATTTGGGTTCTGGAACCTTCAAGAGCCATTTTGAGGCATGAAATGACACTTTTTGGGGTCAAAACTTTGCGAGAACACCTCCCATACCATCAAAGCTTTTATGCATGCTGAGAATTTTCCAATGTTGTGAAAATCACCTCTATCAGAGATCATCTGTAGAATATATAACTCCCACAAGTTGACCTACCTTGTCAACCACCATGGTACCAAGTGGATGCCATCTCATCCCACATTACTCACACATGTGGGGCTAGCCACATGTATAATTTCAAGAAGATTCTATAAGGTCCAAAACATAACACTAATTTAGGGTTGAGGCATGTAAAAACCCTAAACCTAGACGTCTATCAAGTTATGTTAAATATTGAGCCACTATGATTCTGGTGGACATCAGTGGCCACCAACCTCTTCCACTCACTCAACACGATTCTTCATCTTGGCATTTTTTTATCGACAACGTTTCTAGGTCTAAACGTCTAAGGTTGTTTGGAGGCCTTAAATGATGTTTTTTGGCCATTCAAGGGCCAAGGGTTATTATGTCCTCCCGTAGCCTTCAAAAAATTGTAGTTGTCAATTAGATCTTTCCAACAACCTACTATGCACCCCAAACAGAGATTGTATGCAAAAGTTGCACCCCTCGGAATTTGGTGTATCAACTAACTGTTGAGCGCTCAACACACCCTAAAATCCTTATGAAATTTTATCACTTTTTGGGTACCACTTGTTTTCTCTTGCTGTCTAAGTTGATTTCACTTTGGGGAATCGTTTATTTTTTTTTTGTTTTCATGACTCTTATCAATCAAGTCAGAGTGTTTGAACTTGTTAGATGAAACCTTGTGTCTAAAATAAATTGACATTCTAACTAAGAATCTGCAGCTACTGTTGCACCTAACGCTCTTATGTTTGGTGTCATTGAAATTCAAACAGGTAAAGTGACCACACAGTTACACTAATCATCGATTGTTGATGCACCATCGAAATCAACAGAAGGCGGAGTTGGTCTGTGTGAGTTATTCGCCATGAATTTTCAAGAGATAGATGATCCCCATCGACATCGGCAAAATATGTGAAGGATAGACATTGACAAAAGCCATAAAGAAATCACTGATATTCAATGACCGATGCACTTTATCGGGGTCAGGGAAACCTAGAAAGGTTAAAACAATTTTTTTTGTCTGTGATAAACATATTGTCGATCGTTGATCCCCGATACACTTTCGACATCGAGACTTTTTCGAGAGAGTCGATCCGAGAGCACTTGTGTACGTTTATCACCGATCATGGATCCTTGATACTTTTTGGCATTAGTAAGATAGGATCGGGTTTTAGAACGTGAGGACATCGATCTCGAGTGCCACGTGTCTTTATCACGCAAGGGTGTCATATGTCCTCGTTTCGACTTGAGTCATCTTAAAGCTTCCAGTGTCCTAGTCACACCACCAATTCATCCTTTCCATGTCAGCTCTATATAGAAAGATTGTTCGACATTAGATATTTTGCAAGAAGATATCAACGAAAAGTGTTCAAAGAAAAACCCCGACCCCTGACTCACCAGATTCACTAGTGAAACGATGGGATGTTTTCAGCATAAGATACGATCATATTATGGAATTCAATAGACTAGTTAAGGCTGCATCCCTCATTTGTTTCTACCTCATGCGTCGATTGAACAACTACATTTTGAAATCGTCGATAGATAATGTTACAACCCGTGCCCACGCTGTCAACCCATGATCAAATTTAATTTTAAGACATCTTTGAAGATTTGGCAATAGATTTAATAGAACTACAATCATAACCCGAATTGAATGGCTGATGTGACAAGGTAAGTTCATCCTGCTTAAATATCTAGAGTTGTTTTGAACAATTTCATTATGCGCACAAGTTTGAATTCCAGAGCATCTGAAGAAGCAAATAAAGTGTCTTAAGACTGTGTTGATCCTCGTATTATCAAAACCGGGTCAAACAAACTGCAGAGGTGTGTGTTCAAGTTTGTCAATTTGACAATCATGATTTATATATGCATCCGGTTTCTTACACGGTCTCTAACTATTTTCTAAGATGCACAGAAAATGCCTCCAAGAAATCAAACCATGAGACGATCACTGACAACACCTAAGATAAAGTAGGTAGAAATAGGTGAAGGTTCTTCTCCTGGTATTGCGAGGCAGTTGGAGTACACTCCCAAGGTAGAACCGGTCATAAAAACCTCAACAAAGAAAGTTTTTTTTCAATCTTCGATCTTTTGTGATACATAAGCAAGCATCAGATCCAAAGAAATGATCCCATAGTGGGGGAACCTTTTCAACAGAATCAGACGGGAGGAGTACCCAGAGTGTATCCCACATGATGACCTGAATGTAAGGGAGCTCAATGACCAGTTGTTCCCAAACATCCAACGGTCATATTTTCACATGGTAGCCAACAGAACCCCGATTTTCGCTTGCATAGAGGTTTTGAAGTGGCTAATTAACCATACAAGTGCGTAGAAATGCTTAATCAATGATGAGAATGGAGGATGTGTTGGATTTTTCCTCCTGATAGAAGTCCAGAAGTACTACAAGCTCAGAGACCCAAAAGAGAGACTAAACACAGACTTTGTGGTAAAGTTCTATGAATTCCATGACAACAACCGGTTGACGGCCTCATGGTTGAAGGAAGACAAAAATTTTACAAACTGGAGCAACGGCTGGTATGGGACAGTCAACATAAGGGAGCCATACATTTACTTTATGGATCTCATCTGTTGACTGTATGGAGAGAAGGACTGCTCCAAGTTTTTGGAAGCATGGATTCCCTTGGCATACACAGTGGCGATCTCCGGAAGCAGCTTCAACTTGGGAGCAATAATTTCCAAACAATTGAGCATATGTGTACAATAGGCTCAGACGCCAAAAGAAGGGGAAGCACTTGCTTTCCACATGGCCTCGTACTTGCTCGATGTTATCTGTGTGATAAATGTCTTTGCTGACATGAATTCAAGCTAGCATGTTGCAGAGCTCCCTGTTCATGTTTATTTCATCATACTTTGGGAGAACATGTACAAAATATCTTACGCACTCATTTGTGATGAATTCATCACTCGCATTCATTTTATTATATTTAAAAAGGAATGCCTGAGATTATCTCCAGCAGCCAAGAAAATGGTAGCAAAGGTAGGCCATTGGTATTTGGATGAACACTCAACCTATATCAAGGTGTTCAGAGGCACTAGAGCACCACATTTACTCCCCGCTCACGTCCTAGATTGACTCATTGTGGGATAAATCTGCTAGAAGACCATCCTGTAGGTCTATAACGCCATGCTAATCAAGGACAAGAAGTGGGCTTTCATACCCTACAATTTCCATGTGGGGTTTTATTTGGTAAAGGACACTTCTCAACATAAATAGGAAGGGTTGAGCCAACTTGAATTCAGGTTCCCAACAGGTCGACTCCGCAAGGATGATCCTAAAGGCATGGTCCTCTAATAGGCTTCACAAGTATGATATTGTTTCCCATACGTGCATGATAAATTTGATGATGAAATTTTCACAAAGTGCGCTCAGGACTGGGAAGAGGTAGTACAGAGGATGGCCAACCCAAATATGACTAGGTTCAAGGCCATGAGGATGGATGAACAGGTGGAGATGATAGAGAAGTCAGATCAGGAAGTCCTCGGAGCTAGGAAAGAAATTAGAGTGACAAAGACTACAGAGGCACAAAGAAGAGGGTTTCTCTTGCTAGAAGGGGCGTAGAGAATCATTGACCATTTACAGAATGATCCCGACCTCATAGAGATGTCAAGGATCCCCACTGATGACCCAATTGAAATTAGAGGAGAGCCAAGTGGCTTAGAGACAATACAAATTGAAGAAATCATTGGGCCCGAAAACCCTGAAATTCCATCACTGCAGATCAGATCACCAGAGGGAATTTCAACCCAGCCTGAGATATCAAGAACACCGAGTAGAACAAGTGTACCTAACCCATTGTTTGACTTAATAACCATCTATTATGATGAGGAGAGTTCAAAGGTTTCCCTGGTGACTCCAGTACAGATTACAGAGGAAAGGGAACCTGAGAGAGAATCTACCCCTAGTCTCAATGCTCCAATTCAAATCCTTTTGTAGAGCGACCATGAGGTCGAAAGTTCCTTAGACACTGAGCTACTCAAATTGTTGGGAACCCCAATGGAGAGATTGAGGGATGATCTCAGATCAGGAGGTCAGAAAGAGAAAGTTCCACAATATGAAATCGACACATCGACAACCGATTACCAAGTAAGTATTAGACCTATCCCTGACTCTTCGATTTTGGTCGATGCCTCACCAACCGATGCACAAAAAATAGATTTCAATCCATCGAGACATATAGAATAAGTCTAGGAAAAAATCCTAGAACAGATATATATGGTTGGGAGCCTGAGAGATACTCTAACCTGGGGAGAACAACAAATCCCCGAACTTGTTGATGAGGTCGTTGACATACAAGCGATTGCCTATGATGGGAAGAGAAAATCCATCATGAGGAGAACCACTAAGAAGAGGAGGATTACATTGGATAGTTCGATTATCATCACCAAAGAGGATAATTTTCTCAGCACAGAACACGCCAAGACGTCTGAGCTTATCGGTGCAAGGATGGCTATCAAAAATGACACATTGGATAGAGAAAGAAGAGATGAAAAGGAGATGGCCACTGCACTTAAGGAGTTGGAGCATCTGCTCCATTTGGAAAAATACTGTCAAGACTATACACAAGCCACATTATTTTTTAAAAGTCAGTTCCAAGGTGCCTATGCCAAATTCATGAATGAACGACACCTTTTCTCTGCAAGTATAGTCAATTTCCAAGAAGACACCCTTATGGAACTAGCGACCTACAAGGATTTGGAAAGGTGGTATTAGAAGGCTCACCAAGAAGTATAAAGGATCGATTACATCAACACAGTTAAAAAGGGTCGAGACGTCGAAGAGCACGAAATTCGGGTGTTGAGGGACAACATCATAGATCAGATAAGGAAAGCAGCCGAATACTAGGTAAAATTTGCCTAGGAACCTCAACGGGAGATTCAGGAGAAGTGGGCCGAATGCAAAAAGAGTTGGGGAAAGATTAATCAGGAGATGAAGGACATCAGCCTCCAGGAATTCAGCTCACCTGAGGACTTTGTCGACCTGCATGACATAGTCATACAACATGTAGAAAAATACTCGACATGGATAGTAGAAATAGAAAAGGTGGAGAGAATGGCTCCAGGTCAAGTACAACAGTTCATGGAGCGTCTGATTAAGGCTCAATCAATGTTGCAGCGATTAAGTGTTAAAATGGTCAAGTACAGAGCACAGGCAATAGAAGTGAAATAAACTCTTTCATCCTCAATGGACCAACACAGGTTCCCATATGCTAACACATGTGAGGAACTGTTTGTTAAGTGGTCAAAGTATGAGAAGAGTCATCCACTTCAGTAAAACTATTTGATGATTCTCAGAGAACAGGGAGATGAAAGCGCCATGTGGTGATATTTTGTTTTACTTAGATTACACTTGCAATAGTTATTTTTAGTTAATGATTCGTTATAAATAACAGGATTGACCTTTTAGCAAGGGTCGATGGCTTTTTCAAAGGCCCTCATTTTTGGAATTGTAAAGAACTATTTCCGAACTACTTTAATTGAGAAGTCTTGTTTAGGACCGAAGACAAACTTTTGTTTTTCATCAAAGGCGTTGTGTGATTGGATTTGAGGAGGAATTACTTCCAACTTTATTTCATGAATGGATGTTGTAATGAATAAGAGTTTCTAAATCTATTGATAAGTTAGTTGTTTCAATGTTTTTTGTAGTTCTTTTCTCTATTGATGAAAGAAAATCGTTGCATTAATGTGTGATCAATGCTAGAGCTAAGGAAACTATTTTTCTTGCCATCATTTTATTTCATGTATGTTTTCTTTTGATAGTTGTATCTCAGTCAATAATTGAAATATCAACAAGTTAATGTATTAGTACTAGGCTTGTCACAGGTGTGAATATCTTTGTCTACATTCTTGAGCACAAGGGTTATCCCAAGATCATCCTTCTTCAGTCATTAAGATCCCCCCTTTTACCAACTGGTTTATACCAACACACATCTTTTAATCATACCTATCTAATAAAATAAAATACAAAAAGAGAATGTTTAAACTAAAGGAGGAGCTTTCATAAGAAGATATCTCGTCAATCACTACATAAAGCCCATTGATAATTTGGCCAGATTGAAAGATCTAGAGAATCGTTCCACTATCAAATGTTGCAGAGTCTAATTGGGCCTTCATGGTGGGTTTTGTTCCTGTTGTTGAGTTAAAGGGATTTAGGGAGCCTCAACAAAATTGGCACTAGAATCGGGGCCTATTGAATGAATGGATAATAATATTTTTGATATAATATTTCGCACAACCTATAGATTCAAAAAAACCCATATGCATGGCTAGTCATTCTCAAGACATCCCACATACACTGAGTACTCCTCAAATTCATAACTCACCCCAGCAATAGGAAGAACATCTATTCCCTGAAATACCTTATGCTCTTCCCCACGAGGATTTGAACCAATTCAGAAGAATCACAAGAGCTTAGGATTTGAACCAATTAAGACCACAAGAGTTTACTACCAACAAATTGATCATTACCTCTTAGTTCATGCATTTCCTCGTGAGGGAAACAAGTAAGCCAACCAAGAGACAAATGACACCCCCAACCAAGTTTTTGTTCACAAAGTAGAAGACATGATATATTTCATTCTCACCGAGATTGAACATCCCTCAATCTATCCTCGAAACACCAACATAACTACCTTGGGAGCCCCAGATGATTTTGAATCGATGAGTAGGGTTTAACTCGATCACTAGATCGAGTCGACGAGATGGAGGATAAAATTATCATGATGAAGAAAGGGGAAAGCCACCTCAAAATAATCAACTTTGGTTGGCCATAGATTCTCTGGAAATCCCTGGATGGGTGCATAATCTCCCTCGACATCCATAAAAGTTACTCCTCAAGTTTGACCCTGAAACCTCCAGATTTCTTGAAGACCATATTAAGAAATTCATACTAGCTATTAGACTGATGAATATCCAACATGAAGACATAATATGCAGGATTTTTCCCTATACCTTTGATAATTCATCCTCCACGTGGTATTTTAACTTGCCTGTAGGGTCCATAACTAGTTGGATGAAGTTTCAAAAAGGTTTACAAATTTACAAAAGAAACCACTACATGATCTTTAATGGTTAACTTGTTCTCTTCCACCATGATTTCAAAAGAAAATGTTAAAGACTTCAATCAACGATTTACCACTATCCTGAACAAATTTCAACCCAAAGCTAAACCCACTCAGGAGTTGCAAATTGAAGTATATGCTAATGCTCTCCCTGCTTCTATTTCCATGTTTGTAAAAAGGGTTGCCAAGCTTACCCTAGTTGAAAATTTCGAGGAAGCCAAAACAATTGAATTCCAAATGAAGGGATGTAAAGAGGTCCATGTCTCATTGGTTAAGAAGGAAGCTCAACCTCCACCTAGGAGAGCACTCTTATTGACTAGACCCCCAGGGAAACAAATAGAACAAGGTCCTGAAAAGGGAAGTGGAGACATAGAATACCTACAACGAATGATAAATAAATTGTCAAATGAAATCATAGACATGAAAACAAGTGCATGGGAAGGAAACCAAGGCCAAAGGCCTTATAAACCCTTTTTTAAAAGAAACCCACCATTCAAATCAATTGAACCTCCCCCAACCAACTTAAACATCGACCTGGGAAATGTAGCATCTGACTCTTTATGTACCTATCATCAAGAGAAACATTTTGAAATATATTTTCCACAATGGGTGCATGCCATGAATTTGATGGACAATCGGTTCCTAGACTAAGTTTCCCTTACCAAACAATCAAGAGGCTCAACGGTGAATATTTCTGATCAGGAAGAAGTTGACCCACTAAAAGAAACAACCATGATGTTGTGGGATCTTGACTTGCCAATGCCTTCGGATGATATATTTGAGGTTTAAGAGCCACCCGCTAAGTTTTTGGATGTGCAAATGAAAAGTAGGGTTCATCTGGTCTCAAATGAACTTACCATTACCCAAACTTCGAGAGGAAAACAAACATTCGGCCACCGGAAAGTACCTCCCCCCCCCCAAATAAATCCCATAAACTTCCACACATGGGAATCACCCAAGCTAGACTACAACATAGTATAAGACTTAAAAATATTGAAGGCTAATGTGTTGGTCATGGACATGTGTATAGTTCCCCAACAAAAGGAATTTTTGTTACAAGCCTTGAAGTCAATAGAAACCCCTATAACAAGCACTGACCAAGGGGAAAATCCATCTCCCACAGATCTAAAAGATAAACCAAATGTGAATGCTTGCTCTATAGATAAAAAGGGAAATCCTTTTGTCCCACCGTTTCTTTTAACGTTTGAAGTCTTCAACAGAAACTTCCATAATTTTTTAGTTGACTCATGGGCATCCTCTATTGTTATGTCATTATCTATTTGCAAGAAAATAAATGAAATCCCGCTCAAAAGTGATAAACATGTTATACAACTAGACAAAACTCAGGTAAACGTTATTGAAGAACTCAAGGATGTCATGATCAGAATGGATACACACCCTAAATTTGTTCAAGTGATTGACATCATTGTAGTGGATATACCAGAAGCTTATGGACTACTACTTAGTCAAGATTGATCTGAAAATTTGAATGGATACTTTAGCACAGACTGGGCTCACCTTTGGTTTCCATTAAAGGGACATGCAAACATGATTAGGATCGATAGGGAAAGGTATCTCAAACATATTGTCACTGATTTAGAAGTCTTAAATGAACCCTCATCGACAGATTTCCTCGTGCTATGAAACTACTCCTGCGATTCTGATTTCAACAATTTCTCCCCCCCTCTTTAGATGTACCTATTACTTAAAACTCCGAAATGGATTTTCAAGTAAATCTACCTGTAGCGGTGGAAGAAACCCTCTTCTTTCAAGAACCTCTATTGGAAACCACAGACAAAATAGGTGGAGAGGAGGAAGTTAGTAGGCAAGGAGAAGCTGATGATTTTCGCTCACAATTTTGGACCCTGTAATTTGATGGGTCTAAATCTCAAGAAGGGTCGGGAGCACGATGTATTCTCATTGACCCAAAGGGGAAACAAAATTTATTGTACTCCAGACTAGAATTTGAATGCACTAATTATACTGTCGAGTATGAATCTTTAGTGAAAGGACTAAAGAAATCCATAGACTTAAATGTTAAAGAACTAAAAAATTTCGGGGACTCTGAAATTATCATTAGGCAAGTAAAGAATACTATATATTGCAACTCTCCCCACCTGAGGAATTATCCATAGGAAGTGCACATGATAATAGAACATTTTGAGGCCTTAAATGTTACAATGATCCCTAGAACAAAGAATACTCGTGTTGATTACCTAGCCATTGTTGCCTCGACGCTATCCAATTTAGAAGACTATGAAGCCTCTAGTTTTACTGTGGAACTACTCTACAAACCATCAGTGCCCAACAATATTTCTAATTGGAAGGTCTTTGAAGGAGATGAACAGATTATAAACTTCCTAACCAATCATGAAAATTTTAAATACCTGGCTATTGATGATGAAGTATTCCAAGAGAAATTAGTAGAAACTAATTCCCATGAACAAATATGTGAAATAGATCACTCTAGTAATATACCCAAGTTTCACACGATACCGAAAGGGGTAGGAAATTTGGAAAACCTCTTTGATTTAAGGGAAATATTTAAAGGGTCAACAAACACAAAGACAAGGAGCTCATGTCCCATGTATAAGACTATAAATATAGGAACCCCATAAAACCCTAAGAATATAAATACATGCAAGACAGTGTCTAAAGAAGAAAGGAAATCCTATCTCAAACTTTTCATAGATTATCAATATGTTTTTTCATGGTCCTACTGAGATTTGAAAACTTATGACACTCATATTATTCAACACACAATCCCATTAAAATCTAGAGTAAAACCCTTTCAACAAAAGATCTTGAAGTACCACCCATCTCTGGAACCCCTCATGTGTCAGGAGTTAAATAAATTACTAGATGCTAAAATTATCTTTCAAGTTAGACACTCTACCTGGGTAGAAAATTTGGTTCCTGTCAGGAAAAATTATGGGAAAATCTGCCTGTGTGTGGATTTTGAAAACCTCAACAGAGCATCAGAAAAGGACAACTACCCAGTCCAATCAATGGAACAGTTCTTGCATACTGTGTCTGGTTCTGATATTTTCTCCCTGCTAGACGGTTTTTCATGTTACAACCAGGTTCTAGTTTCAGAGGAAGATCGATTGAAAACTACCATCTGAACCAACTGGGGAACCTTTTCTTATAAACACATGCCTTTTGGGTTAATCAATGCAGGGGAAACCTTCCAGAGGGCCATGGACATAGCTTTTTGGGGATTGATCAAAAAATGTGTAGTAGTCTATGTGGATGACGTAACTGTGTATTCAAAGAATAGAGATGATCACATCCAACATCTAACTCACATTTTCGAAAGGTGTAGAAAATACGGTATATCTTTAAACCCTTAGAAAACTATCTTTGGTGTCGAGGAAAGGAAATTATGAGGTCATATTATATCTCAAGCAGGAATTCGCATAGACCTAGAACGAATTAAGGAAATAGCTCAGCTTCCCTTACCCCACAAAAAAAAGGCTATGCAATCCTTCTTTGGGAAAATCAATTTTGTGAGGAAGTTCACCCTCGATTTCGCTGAAACTATCAAACCCTTACAAAAAATGATCTGTAAATATGTTGAATTTAAGTGGGATGATGAACAAAAAATTTATTTCAACAATATTAAAACTACAATACCTCAAGCTCCAGTGTTGCAATGTCCCAACTTTAGCAAATATTTTTTCCTGTACACTTTTGCCTTCGACCAATGTTTAGCTACAGTATTGACTCAGAAGGATGATGACAACAATGAGGCCCCAGTCTCATTTATGAGCATGAATATCCAAGGGGCCAAACTAAATTATCCTTCTATAGACAAACATGCATTGGATAACTGAGACAGGGGGTGAATCAGTAATAGATAAATTCCATCCTTTTTGTCCATATAATGCAAGTGTTATATCAATGAAGAATTATCATCCAATATTTGTAGAGTAAATAAACAATGAACCAATGAACAATCATACACATACACAGTACACCAATGTTTGTATGTGGAAACCCAAAGCGAGAGAAAACCAGGGAACACTTTTTCTTATATGTCTTGAATAATTACATTCATTGGAAGCACCAACTTCCTTTGTTTTCCAGCTGCAACTGGAAGGAGGATCCAACCCCCAAGTTTCTCAGGCTACAACCTGAGGGAAGATCCAACTCCCCAATTCTATGGCTACAAACAGAAGGAGGCTACAACCACCTATCCTTGCTTCGTCCAACCACCCTGAAGTAGAAGTAGAATGATTGAACCACTGTCACACTATCACTGTGAGATATACCACTGTACAACTCTATCAATCTGTACCACTAACTTGCATCCAATCTGTACAAATTCCATGTAATCAATATGTACCTGAACTGAACATGTATCAACAAAATACAACAGGTACGCGATTTGTAGTGTTACAAAACGCATATCTATTATGTAGCCCACGTATGTACATGACCAAACTATTATGCAACCTGCATATGCCTTCTGAAAACTAGGTTTTTCTTTCTTCTGAAAACTTCCAATCCTCTACAACTTCTTTCACTTATATTTGTAGCCTGGCATTGTATCCAGACTGTAATTTTACCCTGTGCATGCATCCTCATACATAACCTTTACCCAAAGAATATATATCTCTTTATATTCATGTGCCATATAAGTGTGTGTAATCATGAACAAGTATAATAACCCTCACATGATATAGTCATCAAACCCTTTCTGATATTCAGCCTCTCAATACATCAATCACTTCACAAATACAATCTCTCAAACATGTACCACAAACCCTTAGCCATATGCCAAGAAATACAAGATGTGCCTCAATTCTAACAAGAAGTATCCATGATAAACATACCAGCATTGTATTTCTGTAGATATTACTTATACAGAAGATCCCATGCAACCACTAGTCTTTCTAGGGAGAATCCTCAAATCTCCATAACTATTTCTCATGCATACATCAACATCCAACTATTCATAGAAATAAGACATACCTTTTGAACCAATGGATAGATCTGATGTATCTGAGAACTATATACCTTCCTGGGAGATTGATCTCAGAATCTAGAACCTCTACATCTTCATATTCTCAAGTTTCCATGGATTTACCAACATGTACGCACCCCAATACACTTCCAACCCATGTACATATGCACCCTAATACATTTTCATCCCGTGTATGTATGCACACTAATACACTGTCAACCCGTGTATGCCTTAGAAATTAGGTTTTTTTAGTATTCATTGTAATTCCAAGACTTTCGTCGACAACCCTTCGTACTACCTCAGACTTTCACAACTTCAGATCTATCAATGAGTACTTGTAATAAGCCTCGCACAACAAAAGATATTCAATGTGTTCAAGTGTGATTATATGAGAGAGTCTTGCCTCTTATTTATACTTTCATGTAGCATTCCACTTTCCTTATTTTAGGGAGTTCTCCATTAATTTTATTATTTAAATAATTTTTTTTTCAAACACTTTGACTTTTAGGGACTTCTAGATGACTCATGAGGATTCCCCAACTTCACATGGACATAAATCTCTAACCATGAGGAGTTATGTGATGTTCCACATACCACCAAAAATGGCATGACATGTACTATCCATATGGAATATTATTACCTGCAAATATCTCAAAACGTATACCATTATCCATCAAACACACTTGGGTCCATTACCCAAACCATTGTTCTACCAGAATTCTCTACCAAACTTTCTTCAAGGGTTGATATCAATGAAAACCATCCCATTTAATCAACAATATCCCCCTTTGGCATTGATGACAACACTATGATGTAATATTGAGGTCATTTCATGCAATATTGAAGTCATATCACGCATATCAACAATCTCCCCCTATGACCATCACTCCCCCTGGACCCATCCCTCTGTCCTCTGCATCTGATAAATCTCTCCCCCTTTGTCATCAATGGCAAAGGTATCTTTCCATACGGGGCTTCTCCCCCTAACCGAACTATCTGATCTCCCAATCTAAACTGTCATCTTCATGGTGCTTCCTTGTTCACATCTAAGACATATAAGATAATCATTCAAAATAATTCATTTTGGAGTAGAATAACTCCGAGTCTCTAGCAAAGATACTCAAAGGCTTCCCTTGGAAGCAATTTTGTAAATATGTCTACCACTTGTTCTTTTGAGCCCACATATTCAACTCTGATGTTATTTTCTGCAACATATTCCTGTAGAAAGTGATACTTGATTAGAATTTTATTTTTCTTGGATTGCATCACCGGGTTCTTTGAGCTACTGATGGCGCTTGTATTATCACAATATATTGGAATGGGCTCATCATACTCAACCTGTATATCTGTCAGAGTTTGTTTCATCAATAGAACCTGTGTACATCATGTTGTTGTTGCAATATACTCTGCCTTGACTGTAGATAAAGATATTGATGATTGTTTCTTTCTTAGACATGATACTAAACACTCACCCAAGTAGAAAACTTCTCCATTGGTGCTTCATCAGTCATCAATGCAACCTGCCCAATCTGCATCTATGTAGGCAATAAGTGATAGATCATTTCCTTTTGGATACCATAATCCAAACTCTTATGTTCGTTTGAGATATCTGAAAATCCTCTTCACTTATAATAAATGTGATTCCTTTGGTGTTGCTTGAAATCGTGCCACATTTCCAACTACCTGCATTACATCTGGTCTGGATATTGTCACGTATAGTATGATAACAATGATTGACCTGTATTGCCTATGATCTGTAGACTTTGAATCATCATCTTTTCTCAACTTGCAACTGGTTTGCATGGGAGTGATAATTGGTTTGCAATCTTCCATTCCTAACCTCTTTAGCATTTATCTGATATACTTGGTTTTATAAATAAAAATTCCTTGACTGCTTTGAYGTATCTGAGTACCCATAAAGAAGGATAGTTCTCCAAGTAATGACATTTCAAATTCATTATGCATGTCCTTTKCATATTTATGGCTTAACATGTCATCAGTACTTCCAAACAAAATATCATCAACATAAACTTCAATTAATAAAATACTATATTGAGTTCCCTTGATGTATAGGTTGTTGTCTGCACTTCCTTTTTTGAACCCTGTCTACTGTAGATATTTCTCCAGCCTAGAGTACCATGCTCTAGGAGCTTGTTTTAGACCATACACTACCTTCTTCAATTTACACACATAATATGCATTCTCTAACAACTGAAATCCTTCTGGTTGTTCAATGTAGAATTCTTCTTCAAGTTCTCCATTCAGAAAGGATGATTTCACGTCCATCTGATACACTTTAATATTTTTGGATCATTCATAAGCTAAAAGAAAACAAACTGCTTCCATTCTGGCAACTGGGGAAAATGCCTCTTCAAAGTCGATTCCTTCAACCTGTGCATATCCTTTACATACCAATCTAGATTTGTTCCTTATAACATGTCCATCTTCATTCAATTTATTCCTACATACCCACTTTGTGCCAATCACATTCTTATTCTTTAGTCTTCGAACCAATTCCCAAGTGTCATTTTTCTCTATTTGATCCAATTCTTCATCCATGGACTTATTCCAAAATGCATCCTTTTTGGCCTGCTCAAAACAGTTTGGTTCAATCGTAGATGAGAGTGCTAGGTGTGTTTGTTTTGGTGAATGGATTCTTCTTCTAATCTCAACTCCTACATATTTGTTTCCGATAATCTGATCTGAAGGATGATTCTTCTATACTTGTCTGCTAGGTGTCTTTGGAGGCACTTGCTGAACGTTCTCTTCTGCTTCTATCAGATTCTCTTCATCTTTCTCTTCTAATTATTTTTCATCTTCTGCTTCTTCTTCGTAAAGTTGTTCCATTGATTCATTTTCTTCTTCCTTTAATTCTTGTCTACTTGTTTCATCAATTGTTACGTTGATTTTTTACACAACTTTGTTCAATATCAGGTTGTAACACTTGTATTTTTTACTTGTACTTGAGTAACCAACAAGTACTCCTTTGTCCACACGGGAGTCAAACTTTCCCATTCTACCATATTCTCTTTTGATGTAGCATTTTCTTCCAAAAACTCTGAAGTGCTTTACATTTGTTGGTCTTCCTTTCCATAGCTCATAGGGAGTTTTGTCATTTTTATTTCTGAGCATTACTCTATTTTGAATGTGAAATATTGTATGCACTGCATGTGTCCAAAATATATCTGTCAATTTGAAATCCATTAGCATTGTTCGAGCCATTTCTTGTACTGTCATGTTCTTTCTTTCAACAACTCCATTCTGTTAATGTGTCCTAGCAACAGAGAATTGTCTTTTTATTCCATGCATGCTGCAGTAGTTCATAAATTCATTTGAAGTGAAATCTCCTTCATTATCATATCTCAAGCATTTGATTTTTGAATCCATTTTATTTTCAACCATTTCCTTGTAAACCTTGAAGTTTTCAAAAGCTTCTGACTTATTCCTAAGGAATCAAATTCATTCTTGTATAATCATCAACTAATAACATAAATTATTTCTCACCTTTTAAACCCTTTGTTGTAGTTGGTCTGACTAGATCAGTATGCACAATTTCCAGTGGTCTTATCATTGAATATTCCTTTGATTTGAACCTGGTCTTTGTTTTCTTTCCTTGTTGACAATGCTTGCATAATGTGTTGGATGGTTTCGTGATATGGGGGATTTCTCTAACTGATTCTTTTTTACTGACTTTGACAAGGTTATCAAAATGTATGTGACCCATTGTTATGTTCCATAGCCAACTTTCATCTTCCTTTCCTAGGCAACACTTTTCATTTCCAATTTCTCTTAATACATATATGTTGTTTGAAGTTCTTGCAGTTGTTGCAATCAATTTTCCTGAACCTTCTTTTCTTATCTCACACTTTTGTGAATCGAAAGTAACTTTATGAACTTGGTCACACATTTGAATCACACTTAGAAGATTATGTTTCATATCTTCTACTAGTAGATCATTTTATGCCTTGGTATTCTTGTTCCCAATTCTGACTATGCCTTTTCCAATTATTTTAGCTAAATCATCATTTGTGAAGGAGATTGATCCATCTCTTTCCTTTATTAATGTAAGAAACATGTCTCTATCAGCGGTCATGTGTTTTTAACAGCCACTATCAACATACCAACCACATTTATTATTCTTATCTTGTAGAGCGAATGTGCATTCTTCATTGTTATACTGATTCTGCTTTCTTATCCATGTCTGTTTATGAGGTTCTTGTCTGTGATTGTTGTTGTTCTGTTGTGGTTCTCTAGGAGGGACTATCATTCTACAATCATTGGCCACGTGTCTAAAGTTGTTACATTTGTAGCATTCCACTTCAGTGCTCAAAGATTCCAACATGTTGTAACTTATTCTCTGTGTTTCACTAGGCCTTGTTGGATAACCCTTTTGTGTATGATTTTCAAAGTTGTTTATGTTCTTTTTGTTATCTCTGCAATTCATAGCTTTATGTCCAAAATTATTACATGCATAAAATAAACCAAAAAATATAGTTTGATACTTGGGAATTGAAGATCTTCTGAAAGGAGGTACTCTTATGAATCCTTATTCTTCCTGAGGCTTATCTGTTTCTGTCGGTCATTGATTCTGAAATCTAAATCTTCTCGATGGAGGAGTGTCCCTGTAATTTTATTTGTAGACCCTCCTACTCCCTTTGATTGTTTCTGCATAGATTTTTGGATATGTTTCTTGTTCTGTTGTTTTGGAGCTTGATCCCTTTATTGTCTGATTGTATCCAAGTCTGTACTTGTCATGATGAGGTTTTTAGCTACTGATAATGTCATTCAAAACTTTTGAGTTGTTATGCATATTTTTATTTTGAAGACTCTTTCTTAATGTGACAATCTCTTCTTCCAAATTTCCAATGATCCTGTCTCTTCCTTCTAGTCGTTCTTTGAGTGCTTCTTCAATTATTTTGTCTTCTTCAATTTGAACCTTCAAATTTGTGATCATTTGTTCTAGTTCCTGAGTGTCTTGTTTCTTGTCTAGTTCTTCTTATAGTTTCTTGTTTTTGTTCTTTTCTCTTTTGATAATTTCTATGACACACACCAATTCTTCTCGGTAGTCAACTTACACCTCTTCATATTCTTCTTCGACCTCTTCATATTATTATTCAAAGTCTTCTTTATCAGAGTCTTCTACTTCCATGAATAGAACTCTTTCCGTCTCACTGTCACTGACTTCATATTTATCTATTGATGAGATGGCTTCTTTGGTGCATAAGATTTTCTTGAAAACTTTATTTGTGGTTATTTTGCCTTTATATGCTTGTTTTCTATTTGAGTAACCTTCATCATTTCTCTTTTTCCTATGAGGACATTTGTTATATAAATGACCAATACCATCACAATTAAAACAAATCAAATGAATCTTACCTCTATACCTATCATCGGTTCCCTTGTTCAATCTTTTGACAAAGTTGGCCACTTCTTCATCATCTTCCGAGAATCATTGTTGCTACTATGTTATTTTTCTTTTTTCTTTCCCTTTTTCTTTGAACTTTTGGATGCTTTGAAGGTTTCTTCTTTTATATTTGGATTTTCCTGTTTAGTTGTCATTTCATATGTTGTGAAGATTCCATGTAGTTCATCCATTCTTATTGATTTCATATATCCTCTTTCTTCTAGTGTTGATATCTTAGGGTCAAATATCATAGGAAGAGTTCTTAGTACTTTTTGAACAATCACATATTCTTTGATTTCTTCTCCCAATCCCATGATTTCATTTATTGTTTCATCGAATCGTAAAAAGTAAGCTGCAATATTCTCTGCAATATTCTCATATTCCTTCATATTTAGTTGTTCAAACTAACCTTTGTAAGTTTGAATCTTTTCTGATTTGACTTTTGAATCTCCTTCATAAATATTTCAAAGTTTTTCCCAAATCTCTTTATCGGATTTACAATGTGAAACTTTGGTGAATATCAATTCTCCAAGACCATTCTGAATTTCATTTGTGGATTTGAAATTATTCTAACTGAATTTCATTGCTTTGTCATTTTTTGACGGAACTATTGGTGTTGTGTATCCATCTACAATTGATTGCCAAATTTCAAATCACTGTGCCTGTATATATGTCTTCATCCTTATGCTACAAAATGCATACTTTTGTCCATCAAACTGTGATATTCTATTTTTATACATGTTGTTGCTCTCCATGATCTACCTTTTAGTGGTTAGACGGATTTCTAAAGGAACTTGCTTTGAAACCAATTGTTGGATTACTAAGAGGAGGGGTGAATCGGTAATAGAGAAATTTCATCTTTTTTGTCCATATAATGCAAGTGTTATATCAATGTAGCATTATCATCCAATATTTGTAGAGTAAATAAACAATGAACAAATGAACAATCATACACATACATAGTACACCAGTGTTTTTACGTGGAAACCCAAAGCGGGAGAAAACCACTAAATGATTTTTCTTATATGTCTTGAAGAATTACATTCATTGGAAGCACAAACTGCCTTTGTTTTCCACCTACAACTGGAAGGAGGCTCCAACCCCCAAGTTTCTTAGGCTACAACCTGAGGGAAGCTCCAACTCCCCAATTCTCTGGCTATAGCCAGAAGGAGGCTACAACCCCCTATGCTCTTCAGCTACAACTAGAAGGTGGCGACAACCACCTATCCTTGCCCCATCCAACCTCCCTCAAGTAGAAGTAGAATGATGGAACCACTGTCACATTATCACTATGAGATATACCATTGTACAGTTGTATCAATCTGTACCACTAACCTGCAACCAACTTGTACAAATTCCCTGTAATCAATATGTACCTGAACTGAACATGTATCAAAAGAATACAATAGGTACGCAACTTGTAGTGTTGAAGCACACGTATGTACATGATCTGTTATGCATCACGTGTATGTACACAACCAAACAGTTATGTAGTCTGTGTATTCCTTCTGAAAACTAGGTTTTTATTTCTTCTGAAAACTTCTTACCCTATGCAACTTCTTTCACATAGATATGCAACTTGTCACTATATCTAGACTATAACTGTACCCTGTGCATGCATCCTCATACATAACCTTTACCCAAAGCATATATATCTCTCTCTAGTCATGTGCCATATAAGTGTGTGTAATCATGAAAAAGTATAATAACCCTCACATGATCTAATCATAAAACCCTTTATGATATTCATGCTCTCAATGCATCAACCACTTCACAAATACAAGCTCTCAACCATGTACCACAAAACCTTATACATATGCTAAGAAATACAAGATGTGTCTCAATTCTAACAAGAAGTCTCAATGATAAACATACCAACACTGTATTTATGTAGATCTGACTTATACATAAGATCCCATGCAACCACTAGTCTTTCTAGGGAGAATCCTCAAATCTCCATAACCATTTCTCATGCATACATCAAAATCCAACTATTCATAGAAATAAGACATACCTTTTGAACCAATGGATAGATATGATGTATCTGAGCATTGTAGACCTTCCTGGGAGCTTGATCTTAGAATCTAAAACCTTTGCATCTTCATCTTCTCAAGCTTCCATGGATTTACCAATACACTTCCATCTCGCGTACGTACGCACCCTAATACATTGTCAACCCGCGTATGTATGCACCCTAATACATTGTCATCCCTCATATGCCTCAGAAATTGGGGGTTTTAGTATTCGTTGTAATTTCGAGAGTTTATTCATTAACCCTTCATAATACCTCAGACTTTCGCAACTTCAGATGTATTAATGAGTACTTGCAATAAGCCTCACACAACAAAAGATAGTCAATGTGTTCAAGTGTGATTAAATGAGAGAGCCTTGCCTCTTATTTATACTTTCATGTAGCATTCCACTTTCCTTATTTTAGGGAGTTCTCCATTAACTTTATTATTTAAATAATTTCTTTTGCAAACCTTTGACTTTTATGGACTTCTAGACGACTTGTGAGGGTTCTCCAACTTGACATGGCCATAACTCTCTAACCATGAGGAGTTATGTGACGTTCCACATACCACCGAAAATGACATGACATGTAATATCCACATGGAATATTCTTACCTGCAAATATCTCAAAACTCATACCATTATCCATCAAGCATACTTGTTTCCATTACCCAAACCATTGTGCTAATAAAATTCTCTACCAGACTTTCTTCAAGGGTTGACATCAATGACAACCAACCCATTTAATCAACAACAAGCTTATGTGATATACAAATCAGTAAGACATTTTAGATATTACATCCAAAAAAATCACACCAAAGTCATCGTGCCTCATCTTGGAGTCTGATACCTATTCACTCAATAGGAGATGGGAGAAAGAAGAGGAAATTGTATGGCAATTGTCCAAGAATTTGATATAGATATAAAACTTTCCAAACTAGTTAAGGGACAGGGATTGTGTAAAATGTATGTCGAATCCCAAGACCAAGTAAATGAAGACTTTGGGTGGGAGAACGAATTGGGGTTATGGTGTAGTGAATCTTTATATTTTCCCCCAGGGTAGGAGTCTTTATATGGAAAACTAACTTATCTCCTGCATCACGAGACTTGTGTAGAAAACCTAAACCCTAAGGAAGGGAGAACTCTCAGACTAAAATCGAAACAATATCGCCTCATAAATTTGGTGCTCTTCTACGTAAATTATGATGGGTTACTGTTGACATGTCTCAAACGTGAAGATGCAAACAAGGTTTTGAAGGAGCTCTATGATGGTCCTACRKGTGGAAAATTTGCAGGGAATACCACCATGCACAAGATACTGAGAGAYGACTATTACTAGCCTACTCTGTTTAGGGATGCTCATACATATGCTATAAACTGTAAAAAWWTTCAAATAAGCKCRGGGAGGGAAAATAGATAAGTTGTCCCACTCCAACCAGTGGCCATATCCAGACCATTTGAACAATGGGGGTTAGATGGAATAGGAGAAATTACCCTGAGTTCTTCAAAACAACATAGATACATACTGACCACTATGAGCTATTTTACAAAATGGGTAGAGGCCATCCCTCCGAATCATGTAAATGAAAAGGTGGTAATTCAATTCATAGAAAAATAGTTGATCACAAGGTTCGGTATGCCTTCTGTTCTTGTTTTTTATAATGCCGCTTAATTTTCTTCCACCCTGCTAACATAGTTTTCTCTAGATAAAGGAATAATAATCAAATACTCTGCAAACTACTATCCATAGGAAAATGGAGTGGCAAAAATGGTTGTTACAGTTCCAGGTCCAAATTAACTAGCCATTGATCTAGAAGCATAAGTAACGTAGGCAAGGGCATATGTAGAATTTGGTTCTACAGTTGGTTCTGTTGGTGAATCAGATGAGTCAGAAGCATCAGTAGAGGGAAGAGTCCAAGGCGTGTAAGGGAAGAAGAAGCAAATAAATCAACCAATAAGAATCTTGTGAGGATCTTGAAGAAAATAGTTGCAGACAATCAGAGGAATTGTCATAGTTCGCTTCATAATGCCTTATGGGCTGATATAGTAACACCCAAGGAAGTTATAGGGAACTCCACATACTTTCTGGTATACAGACAAGAATCCATTCTCCCGAATGGGATATATATTCCATCTCTCTAGCTTTCTTAGGGATCTATAGGACAACCCTCATCAGTTATTCAACAAAAAATTGATACCTTCCTCATAAGGCCAGAGAGAATAATTTTGTAGGAGACTTAGTCCTGAAATGGGATGGAGAAAATGAACCGAAGGGAAAATATTCAAAGTTTAAGAATATATGGCTCGAACCTTTCCATGTATCCAAGAAACTTGGGGCAGACACATATTGGTTGCAAAATATGAAGGGGGAACTCGACGCCCTCCCAGTGAATGGCCAATCCCTAAAACAATATTTATGTTAAAAAACAAATGTGTGTGTTTTTTCATGTTTTTTTATTTTGTAGGTGTTAGGTAGGCTGATTGTGAGGTCCTTTATTTCTTTTTTTCTTTTGGGTGGTATTTTTGTTCTTTAAAGTTTTGTTCTATAAGGCATTGGTTGACCTTAATCAATACGTTGTAGAAAACTATGTTCCTAACTCATGCTTACATGAAACACAAGAAATGTTGGGAAAACTGTGTTTTATAAAAAAATTAAAAAAAAAGTTGTGTATCTAAACTTTGCAAATAAACAACCTTGGAAAGTGATAAAGTGTTTGCCTAGTGGTATGATAAAACCTAAAGGGAAATATGGTAAGTTGGAAAAGACCACATGTACCTCAAGACAGAGCTAGGAAAAATTTCACCTTAACCATCTCATCTTGCAGATTACAGACGTCCTCCTCTCCCACTCCCTCATGGAATCTCTGCCAAAAATAAATCAATTATATCAAATGAGCATGAAGTTGGAGAGGGTATGAAGATAACTCCACTAGGGCTATCGATGCTCGCTGACAACGGAGCAAGGTCTGTGACGTTGGGGTGACTCCGTCAGGGCTATGGATGCTTGCTGGCAGCATTGAAACACCACAACAAGTGAATGCTAATAACTAAAATGACTAGTGCCAGTGAATTATTTACTTGAATCTTGTCAATAGGAGGTGTGGGTCATGGTCAATAGGAACAAAGGTGGAATAAAGGATGAAATTCCATAGGCAGGCCTGGATTCACGAACCGAGAGAATTTTAAACACAAGGATAGAAGAGACTCTGATAAAAACAAAACCAGTTAGGTTCTTAACTAGCTTTTGCATCAACTAAGCCCGGGAAAGGAACATAGATTCTACTTTCTCCCAGGAAATCGTCATTTGTTGAGCACTCAACACACCCTAAAATACTTATGAAATTTTATCACTTTTTGGGTACCACTTGTTTTCTTTTACTGTCTAAATTGATTTCACTTTGGGGAATGGTTTTTTTTTATTTTTTTTCATGACTCTTATCAATCAAGTTAGAGTGTTTGAACTTGTTATATGAAACCTTGTGTCTAAAATAACTTGACATCCTAACCAATAATCTGCATCTAACACACTTATTTTCAACGTCGGTAAAATTCAAGAAGGTAAAGTGGCCACAAAGTTACACTAATCATCGATCATCGATGCACCATCAACATCAACAGAAGGCGGAGTTGTTTTGCATGAGTTATTCTCCACAAAGTTTCAAGAGATAGTTGATCCCCATTGGCGTCCGAAAAATACGGGAGGGATAGAAATTGACAACAGTCGTAAAGAAATCACTGATAGCCGATGACCAATGTGCTTTATCGGGGTTGGGGAAACCTAGAAAGGTTAAAATAATCATTTTTGGCCGATCCCCGATACACATTCGACATTGAGACTTTTTTGAGAGAGTCGATCCGAGAGCACTTGGGTACTTTTATCACCGATCGTTGATCTTGATACTTTTTGGCTTCAACAAGATAGGATCAGTTTTTAGAACATGTAGCTTAAGGAAAGTCCTGATTACAATTAACATGAGTAAATGAAGATGTCAGTCTCAAGTTCCCAATGTCTTTATCACGTAAGGGTTTTATACGACTTGGTTTTGTCTGGAGTCATATTAAAGTTTCATGTTTCCTAGTCACACCTCCAATTCAGCCTTGCCACATCAGCTATGTACAAAAAGAATGTTCAATATCATAGATTTTGCAAGAAGATATCAATGAAAAGTGTTCAAAGAAGAACCCCCACCCCCGACTCACCATCTTCACTAGCGAAACGATGGGATGTTTTTGGCATAAGATACAATCAGATTCTAGCATTCAATAGACTAGTTAAGGCTTCATCCCGCATTTGTTGCTACCTCATGCACTGATTGAACAATTGCAATTTGAAATTACCGATAGACCACGTTACAACTCTCACCCTCGCCGTCAACCCATGATCGAATTTAATTTTAAAACATCTTTGAAGATTTGACGGAATATTTAATAGAACTACACTCATAACCTGAATTGAATGGCTAATGTGACAAGGTAAGTTCATCCACTTAAATATCTAGAACAATTTTGAACAATTTCATTATGCGCACAAGTTTGAATTCCAGAGCATCTGAAGAAGAAAATAAAGCATCTCGAGACTGTGTTCATCCTTAGATTATCAAAACCAGGTTCAACAAGCTATAGAGGTATGTGTTCAATTTTTTCAATTCGACGGTCATGATTTATATATGAATCTCATTTCTTACACGATCTCTAACTATTTTCTAAGCTGCAGGGAAAATGCCTCCGAGAAATCCAACCACCAGATGCTCACTGAGATCACCCAAGCTAAATGAAGTAGAAACAGGTGAAGGTTATTCTCCTGGTACTGCGAGGCAGTTGGAGTACACTCCCAGAGAAGAGTCGGTCAAAAAAACCTCAACAAAGAAATATTTTGTTCAACTTCTAATCTTTGGTGATACATAAGAGAGCACCAGATCCAAAGTAATTCTCCCATAGTGGGGGGAATTTTGTTTTAATATTCTATTATGTCTAAGTTTGTATTGACCCGGGGTTCATGTTTGTTCGGGTTTCCAACAAAGTCTCTAAAACTATCGGCCCTCCTGGTGAACCAGAAGAAAATGAAATGCACAGAGTACCATGTGACGTCTCACCTGAGATATCTTTAATGGGTGGTTGTAAGACTCATGCGTTTACAGCCTAGGATTGAGTGTGAGATATTAGAACTGTATATTCAACTGCTATTATAACTTGTAAATGCAATATACTGTCAATTACGAATAAATAAGAAATATAGCAACTCATTCATTAAACATAACCATAACCACTTCAAACAATAGAGATATGCATGCATTTTTCACATAACACAGATATTACCATGGTTCACCCCCTCCTAGGCTATGTCGACAAATATTTGGCTCTCATCTATTTTATTATAGTTGCTCTATTACTACGGTGCTGCATGCTTACAATTCTTCCCAATTGGGTAAGATCTATATGAGGCAGACTAGATCGCACCAGGCTCCCCATCCTGCAGTCTAACCCTCAATATATACCCTCCTAATTCCTTTCTAGCTCAATAACTTACAAAAGTAGGTCATACAACAAGTATCCCATATTATCTCGCTACAGTACTTCTCGCTATAACAATGACTAGTCTTTCTCATAACCAAAAACCCAACGATACCTAAGTATATGTCCGCACACCTTATGATACCTAAGTATCTATATTTATACATTTCTGGATCTTCAGACATTTACAATACATTACCAAAAACCTAACCCTACCGTCGTTAGGTCTTTCATGCATGCACGCATGATGTTCTTCCTTCCAGTTGTCGCTTTCCTCATGCATGCTTTATTTCCCAAAAATTCCTTGCTTTTCTGTTACGGCCTGACTCCAACATGCCCCCAAAACTAACACGTGGCTCATCTTGAGCCACCTAACCTTTTCTTACTTTCTCGATCTCCTTGGCGATCTCTTGGAACTTTTCCTTGAGCTCTTCTTCCTGTGTCTGCACCTGCGCATTCTTCTCCTTGAGTGTGTCCAGTATCTAGACTGCAAATGTGTCATTGACCAATTATGTGCACTCTACCTGAGTCTATGCTATTTGTGTCTTGTCTTCCTCTACCTATGCCAGGACTTCTACTACCCTCTCTTGCAGTGGTTCCATTTGAGCCTTTCTCTCTTGTTTCTGTGTTTGCGCAGTGGTGAGTTATGCCTGTCGTTTCTTCATGTTCCATGCCCCTTTGATGCCCTGTGTGACAACCATTTTCTTCTACATCTACTTGAGGTTTTGGATCATTGTGTTGATCCTTTATTCTTCCTTGTACCACCTTTGGACCTGTCGATCCTCCTGTGACTTTGTCCTAAGTTGTGTTTCTTGATGAAACAAGTCGTCTATTGTGCTAACCTGTCATTCTATCTCTTGCAGCTGCGCTACTGCTTCCTGCTTCCTTTGCTCCTTCACTGATGGTGGAGTAGTATGTGTGATATTTTCTTGGAGATTCTCGATCTCCTTCTGGTATTGATCAATTTCCTGTGCAATCTAATCAATATTTTTTGCTGCTGTGATTTCCTTCCTTTGCGTGGCCTTTGGAATCTTCTCGTAAGTTCCTGCCACTTTCTTCTCTAATCCTTTCATGCACTCCTTTTCCTCTTGGGTCTCGAAATTATCCTACTCGTAGACTATTTCTAGAGCATCCCTCTTTTCTGTTTCCTGCTACAATTCAACTAAGTTTTTGCATGCGCGAGATTGTACCTCTTGGCTTACGCTAACCTACAACTTGTGTAGTGCCCTGGATGGAATCCGTGTCAACACCAATTGGATTTGAGCTAAGTATTTTAGGGGTATCTACCCCATGATATTGTTCATACGCAACATACCGGGTATGATGTAGAATGTTGTGTTTGGCTACAGTATTGTATGGACTGGATCTCTCTCTCCTTCTTCCAATATTTCCTATGTCTGCAGTGTTGATGGCCCTTTTCCCATGCTACTGCTTGTTTTGTGTAATTCCTCAATTCATTTGAGGATCTGTCGCATGTCTTCCAGCTCCTCTTGAATCATGTCCCTGTGGTGCGCACCATTATCAAAATCCTCAGCTAGATAATCCTGGACCATTCGGGCTATCATTTCCCCATTTTCATCCATGATCGTATACTCTGGCAGTGTTCTTTGTGCCTTCATTTTCTTGCGTGCGCCTCTTATCTATGGGGTTGGCCTCTTATTCCCCCTTGGTTCCTGTGAGTTAGGATATGGTGTGGTCCCTTGCGTTGCCTCAACCTATTTTTGTTGCTCTTTTGTTGGTTGTGTATTCTCCTTCTTCCCCTTCTGGGTCCCTGTCTTCGATGTGCCTTCATTTGTTTGTGTTGTGTTTTTCTAGCCCATCCTTCATTTATTGGGCACCTGGATTTATTGAGGCTATGTTTCTCCCTTCCCTACCTCTCCTTCTGTTGTTCTTTCTCGCAAGGCCTGGGTGAGGACTGTGTTAATGTTTAGGCCATTATTATAGTTCTTTACATTTCAATGAATAACAATAACATAAGATAAGATCACTGGGAAATACACAATCACAAGAGACACATCATTTATCTTGGGAAACCCTCATGGGGCAAAAAACCCAAAAAAACTTCCTTAATATAGATAGCCAATACAATGCCAAGAGATAACTCAAACAAGTATAGAAAGTCCTCTCCCAAAGACGCGCCTCTCTGTCTCTTTCTTCTCCAACTTGATCAGGGGATCAAATTTTGCTCAATTTTCAAAGTGCTCGGAATGCGACGAAAATAGTGCCATTGCGTCCGTCTCGTCTTCCTGATTCTGGCGGTATATTTACTTTCACAAACGGAGTCCGTATGGAGGAGATATTGCGATCTGTCCACCAAGCCAAATAGGAAAAATTTTGGGATGTTGATTGTACCTGTCCGTACAGTCCATACAGTCCGTACGGTGACGTGGCAGGGCCGTACAGACCGTACGGTGATGACGTGGTGCATATTGGTTGGATGGTTTTTGGCGAATTGGGTAAGGACACGTGTCCGATTGGAAAGTAATATGAAGACACGTGGCCCAATCCAATGGCGCCACGTGTCCCTTCATTTTTGTTTAAATTGGTTA
>SNQJ01S0130864.1:0-10176 GCA_010110895.2 Picea sitchensis
TATATGACTTCATTAATGTGTGTTTTCGAGAGATGGTCAATCTTTGTGATGAACTGAGTGCCCTCGAGTAAAGTTATTAGGCTCTTTCCCTATTTATATGGCTTCCTTCATGTGTGTTATCGAGAGATGGTCAATCGTTGTGATGAATGGAGTGCCCTCCAAGTAGATGTAAGCTTATTTGTTTGGTGATTGGGAAGTGACACTGTTTTGCCGAGGGATTGACTGGTAAGCTTAATTGTTGGATGTGTAACGCTACTTAAATTCTGTTTAGCTTGCTAACATGGTCAATTGTATATGCACGCCTTGTCTCTTTTCATCTTCCCGTCTGTAGTTTGTCTTGGTCTGGCTGCGGTCACTGACCAGACTGTGGTACTCCCTTCCCACCAATCATAATATGTCGTGACCCCAGAGTTTACCCTTATCGAGTTGTAAATGCTACAACAGCACCGGATGTTGATGTTTAGCGTACACCACAGGAAATTGTGAGTCTGAAATGACCATGAGACAGTTAATCATAAATAATATTATTTCTCCTTGTGAATTAACTAAATAAGAAAAAGGAAGAAATGCTCTTATCAAAGACATAGCCTTGATGATATATACATATGATAAGAAAGATAAATATACAGATGACACAAGGATATAGATAGAGATGACACACATTAAGATACAGATGATACGCAGATATAGATAGAGTTGATACACATTATACGATATGAACTCCTTATGATAATTTTAATTAAGAAAGGGGCATCTTTTGTACACACAGGTCCGCACACAACTGTGGGGAAGTAACCGTTCACCCATTAACTAGGACTTCCTAACAGTGTCCTAACAGTTCGTGACATAACTCATGGCCCACTTTATAATAAAGTACATCATCCCATATAATAAGAATAATTCTAAGATTATTGATCATTTCTATTATTTATTAGATTATATCACAAAATACAACGTTACAACGTTATGATTAACACATGGATAACATAAAGGACGTTATTTTGCTGAGGGAGCGACTGTCAAGCTTATTTGTTTGAATCTCCCAACATTACTGAAAAGAAAAACTGTTATAAAAACATATAAACTCTTTTTGGCCATACAGTGATATGTGATAAGCCAAATAATATGGCGGGGAGATAGCTTACACCAACGTGGATTTTCATGAACTTACGTAATTGACTGCTTCTTTGGTATAGTTGGAGCCCTCAAGAGGGAAGATACCCTCTACATGGTCAGGTCTAACCTCAAAAGAAAGTTGTATGAAGCTGTTTAAAATTAACTTCTGTATTGGTATTTGTATTGTTTATTGCTATCACAAGTTCTTTGAGAGGCTTGTGGATGAGGTGTTATTGCTAGTTGTACTATTCTATTTCAAGGGAAGACATCTTAAATCATCTATGGTAGAGGCTCTGGATGTCCTTATTGCTAAAATAGATAGATATCCCTTTTTCGCTCTAATTAGTTACTGGGGTGACGTCTCTTTTAGGGAGGGGGCAGAATACTTATTACAGAGTACCTTTGGCTACGCTACTGTGCTAATTGGGGGTTGCATGACAGCAATCACTGTGTCATAATTGATAGGGTTTAGGCATTAATGATAATACATATCCTATTAAATTTTTTTGAGTTGATCTATTGATGAAGCTCTTGTGGGTGGTTTTCCGCTGTCCAAGCAAGTGGTAGGTTTGAATCAGTGTGATATCCTTTTTTATTGGTAGATTCCTAATTCATTCCTGTATGAGTGATGAACATCTATTAAACTATTATTTACTTATTTATGTATTGCAATATGATGATTAGTGTTAATTACAGTTACAGATTGATGAGCTGTGACAAATTTCATGTTATTTTTCAGCAAAACATCATATAGGGCCTGAACTTTTGACTTTCTTTTGTTCAAGTTCTCCATGGCTTGCTTCCTGGTATAGAGTGTATGCATCCCATATGACCACTTCATTAGGCGTCTTAGATGCACTTTGGTTTTCTGCATCCACAATAAAGCTTTGTATTTTGCTGAAATTCATCTTTCTTTGAGCTTTCTGCATATACCAGTTCTGTTATCTCCGGTGTGAAGCCAACTGGTGAGGCTGTTCACTAATATAACCAAATTATGTGTGAAGCCAACTGGTGAGGCCGTTTACTAATATAACTAAATTATCTGTGTGGGGGATAGAGAAAGATACAGGAGGTATTATATCAATGCTAACAAGGTAGCCTAAGTGGTCAACAACGGGATATTATTAAGTAAAACTCATATTGCAGTACTGCTTAAGGTGTCTCTTATCTAAATAATATATGTATGTGAGTTTGTGGGAGAGAGAGAGAGGAAGTCATACTCTGATGCCATGTATTCTTGCACCACTAATGATAATTTGTCATCTTTGCAGGTTGAGAACGAGTATGGGATATCTAATTTCATCCCCATTCTCATAGGGGACAAAGAAATTTGTTCCGAGTTTCAAATGCTTGAGCAGGAAGTTGTGAAATCCGGATTCTGCTGCAGAAGTAATCATGGACTTGCTATCGGAAGTTCCAATTCTGATATTTGTGAGCAAAATGTGGTGAAGCGGCAGAGTATCTTGGAGTTACTTCTAGACATAGGTTGGGTTCTCAAGGATCCTGAACCTGATGAGAATAAAGTTCCAGTAAATTTTGTACACATACAAAGGCTGAATTGCTTGTTCAGTTACTTAATAAATGGCCACCTCCTTGCTATGACGGAGAAAGTTTTGCATTCACCTAAAGTTGTTAAAATGCTAAGGCAAGTGTATGGAAAGTCAAATGAGGTTAATGGTGCTGACATTAAGTTGCTTCAGAATTATGTTGAACATGCATGGCAATCCCTTAGGAAGAAGCCCAATTATAAAGTTACTACCGATTTCCAGTGGTTCCTGGATAATGTGGTACTGCAAGGTTGTCCTTCTTCAATGAAAATTGCAACTTTATCTTGCAATCAGCAGCCCCGTAAAGTATCTCAGGAAAGCCAGGTAAGACACTTACTGTAACAATCTCAACCTGCGTTGCTAACTGTAATATTAGATGGTTTCTCTTCCTAAGACATCTAAATGACATCCAACTGGTGTGTGCCCTCAAATGTCAACTGTGTTCTTTTTTGTTCACTCGTTATTAGGAAAGTCGACTTCCTTATTGCTGAGCCTTGTATTGTGTTCAGGGGTTTTTGCTGTTTGTTGAACTTTTATTCAAGGAGCTTTGTTGATTTCTGCTCTCTTATTTCAAAATTTTTAAGAATGATTTGTGGCTAGGGATGATTTACGTTCTTAACTGCTTGTCATATCTTTCTGATATAGTTATTCTACAGTTACAGGAACATGCTCCTATTGGTAACATTGCTGTTTTATTTTGCTTGGCAGGAAATGGAACCTCTATTGGAGATCCAAACTGAAACCAGACCTTCCTCTGGAATAGAATCGATTGATACACGTGTTTTGTCAGTTGAGGAAAATAACATGCTCACGCCCTTGCTTGAGAAGGAATGTTCTAGCAGTATTGCAAGTGACATGAAGTATAACTCAACATGGAGAGGTCCAAAGATAGAGGTGGCTGAGTACACTCGAAAGATGAAAGTTTGCCTAAAAGGTGATATCAGGGTTGATCGTCGAATCTTTATCTTGGCAATTACTGTAATTTCTGTTTGTGCTGGAATCTGTGTGGTACTTCAGCACCCACACCAAGTAATGGAGATCTCCATGTCACTAAGACGATGTTTGTCTGGCTTGCGCAAAGCTCACGAAGACATTTCACGCCCCTAAATAAGCATAAGACTGCTTAGTAGCCATCTCAAATTTATGAGTTTGTATCTTTATAACTACAGAGACTTTCAGCTCAAGGGTTCTGCAGTTTCCTTAATGTATCCTATTAATTCGTAAGCGGCTGGTACGCACCTCCCAAACCATGGAGACAGCGTGGGTGCGTAATAAGCAAAGAGTTATTTCAGCCCAAGCTTCATCAGCTGAAAATAAAAACCATTTATCGTTCAATGTAAAATAACTATGAACTGAGCTGGCATTTTTATCTGTAACTGCTTTCCGGTACTTGTATAAATAATTACTTATTTTCACTTAATTCCTGTCAAAGAAGTTTGTGAAACTGCTCTCAGATTGCCTTCTGCAGATGTTTCCTAATCTTGTTCTGTCACTCCTTAAGGTTATCCCACTTCTTGATAATTATGTTTTTGTTAACCTAGTTTTGGACTTGCCAGAACACTTAAGATGCCTCCATTCACTGGCATGCAATAATGTAGTTATTTTCCATTCAACAAAGCGTTTCTGACAAAGATCTGGCACTCGGCGTTTATAAGTGCCATAATCCATTTAAGATACTTGGTGAAAATTTTCATTATTTGTATGCCCACCAATGGCTCTCGGCCCAGGTTGATATTATAACTTACAGGACATAATTTGTCTCAAGGAGCAATAGAGTTATGATATGCAAGAAAGCATTCTATAAAATTACAATGTTGTTCTAACTTTGCCATTTATAAACCGTCTTACCTAATTTTTCTGTAAATGATTAAATAAACATTGCCCATGAAACAGTTTTATAACTTGACAGAATTGGTGTTTAAAACTGTGCCTTCTATATCGATTGTAAAATTGTTGCTCCTTCAGATTGTTGTATGATTTTATGTATACACTCTTAAGCAACTCTGAATATTTGGAATATTGGGAAAGTTAATGTGCATGGAATAAACAGTTCTTGTTTATTACAGAATTGACAGAATATATCTACAAACATAAGATTGAATAATGAATGATTGTTTACAATGAGCCACATCATGGTGTGTAAATATATATTGATTGATAATGAGGTGAAGGGGTGTGTGTCTTTTGACCCACTATTAACCTAATTGTTATTATTGCGTTTGCTACATTGTCACCTCTTTAAGGGATGTTTTGTCCTCAAAGCATAGCAAATAGGGTTCTCTGTAGTCGAGCATATTTTTTTGGTGGCCTCATTTTTATTTGATTGTAAGGGTTTGAATTGGTTCCCAATTTGAGTGTTGGCAAAATTATTTTATTGTGCATCATATTTTGAAGTCTTTTGACTTGTTTGTTGAACATGAAACCTTGATGTTTCTTTGGAACATATTTTCTTCCATTCTTAGAAGTCTTGAATTGATTCTGTTTTTCCTTGCTTTTATTGTTGTATGTGTGTATATATTTCTTGCCCTTTTTTTCTTGGTTTTAGTTCATCTTTCTTTGGAGTGGAACTCACCCCATGTAATTTACAAATTTCGCTCTTCCACTTACATTCCATGAAATGTTTTCAAGGTTGGTGGTATAAGTGTCCAATTGAATCAACCGTTCAACACCTATTAAATATCCATCTCATTGAGTGATAGAGTGTAGAGTCCCGTTTATAGTTTCAAGTCTTGTATTTTAATATAGATTTTATGACATCTTCCTACTCCTCTTGACATTTTTTCCATCAATGATTGTAAGTGAGGTCATACACAAATATTTAGTTGCTTAAAACAATTGATGTCTATTCAGTGATAACTATTGTGAAAATTTACAAGTATTTTTATATTTCTATTTTTTTATGATTTCTTTGAGCTTCAAGGTTTTATGTTGTAATTTCCCCATCATGGTTGCAAGTGGCACTATAGATTTGTTTTTCTTGGTTCTTGGGTCTTATCAAGCTTCTTTAAATGAGGTGGAATATACTTTGTAGTCAGTTCTTGTATTTGTTCTTTTCGAATAAAAGTTTCATTTCGAGACAATTTTTCTTCATTCTTATTCTGTTGGGTGTATGATATTGATGTTAATGACCCTTTTGGCATTGCTTCATGATCAATTATAGGTATTTCGATTTTGATTGTATTGCGCTTACTTGTTCTACCTAAATTGCTTTTGTAATTTGTGGGGAATGATTCGATCTTAATGGTTGACTTTCGTAAGTTAAGTATTCTATCGTTAACTCGTTTAATCTTTCAATTAGTTGATCAATCCCTTTTCCACACATTAATTAGCCTTAATTCTTTGTCCTTGTCAGATTATGAATTGTAATCAATAGTGATTTCGTTTTCCAGATTATGAATTGTAATCAATAGTGATTTCGTTTTCCAAGATCAAGATTTATATTTTCTTTTTCAGTGCAGTGACTTGTCTTCACATCGATGTCTCGGAGTCCATTTCTTATCACATCTGTGACAATTGTTTCCCTGATTTATTAACTTACCCATAATATTTTGTATTCTTTTATTATTTTGTTAATTTTATCCCATAATTATTTTTCAACTTCTCAATCTTATCAATAATTTACCTGGCACTATTGGCTTCATCTTCATAATGAAGAGTCTCTAATAGGTTTTTGTCACTAACCATTTTGTTATGACCCTTCTCTCTTGTAGGATCCAATTTTAACCTTTTATATATATATTTTTCTTTTTTTAAAATTTTTTTCTTTAAGTAAAAAATTTAAAAAGGGTTCAACTTTTTAAGAGTTGACCTTTAATTATTTTGAAGAAAATTGTTGATGGTTCCATTGGCAACTCCTATGGAAAGGAGGGAAATTCACATGGGAATTAAAAAAAAACCATTGTATAGTAGGATTGCACGGGGTTGTAGTTTGTACGATAATTGATGGTGGATTGTATAGTGATTGGTGGCTGCTATGTATCACAAACTGACAATGTACAAAGGTGCAAATGGCAGCAGCTGATATGAGATGTGTGCGAATTTTGAATGACAATGTATATAATTAATTTGGAATTGCAGTTGTACGTAATTAACCGAGAGCATACAAAGTTGCGAGGGTGGCGGCTACAATATACAGTGGAAGAACCCTGTGTATGGAATTGCAAGGATGATGATAGCAATACAAAATGTTGAAATGGCGGTGTACACAATGGCCGATGAGTGTACAAAGTTGCAAGGGTGGCAGCTACAATATACAATGGAATAAGAAACCTATGTGTATGGAATTGAAAGGATGATGGTAACAATACAAAATGCTGGAATGGTTGTTGAGTATATATTGATGTATGGAGTGCTAGTGTATGGAGGAGTAATCGAGGGCAGTTTAATGTTGGTATGATCTGGAGGATTAACTAACAACTTGGCCATGAATTTGTCTCTGATACCAAATGGAATAAATAGTTCTCGTTTATTATGGATTTGACAAACTATATCTACAAATATGAGATTCAATAATGAATGATTGATATGAATAACTGTTTATAATAAGCTTCATGATTGTTGATTTTTCAATAAGCTAGGCTTAAGCATGAAGTTCATTCTATTTTTAGCATTTTACTTAAACCATAGACAATTTGTTGCAACAACCAAGATCACAAGAAGAAACACCATGCACAAGTACACAAGAAGTATCCTGCGAAACCCTTCTCAATAAGGGAAGAAAATCCAACCAATCCTTTGCTATATTCTTCAAGAGAAAACCTCCACCACCATAAAAGACTAGCACACAAAAGGGTGGTCACAAACCCTAGAAGACTAGCGCTCAAGAGGTGCACACTTTTCCCAAGAAGTAAGTACTTGCTGAAATTTCCAAACTCACACTTGTGATATGATTCCTCAATGGGGAATTTACCTTTACTTATATTAGACTGAATTTACCTCAATGGAGAATTGGCACAACAGGGCCGACCTCAATAATTCACAATATAATTAATAATTACCATATTAATTATTTTTTACTTTATGGTGGGGACGACCTGTACCCTTTACATCACAGATAGGGTTATAGGTAAGTTTGACTCTTGAACAATATAGCAAGGGATCTCATACACCCACTAGTGCTCAACCACTAGGGGCACATCCATCTGTGCTGAGCCACATGGATGTCCAAATCTCTATCTCACTGCGTCTCACAGGAGAGCCACACTCACTAGTGCTCAACCACTAGGATCACGTTCATCTGTGCTCAGCCACATGCACGTCCAGCTTAGCAGATCTTTCTCACTGCGTTACACATGAAAATCATCTGGAGTATCACATCATCTCAACTCTCTGCGTAGAGGAGGCTAATACATCGTTTCATCTCTGTCTCAGAACGATGCACCCAATTCATGGGATTTTCCACACGTTCACCTGTGCTCAACCACATGCATGTCCAACTCAACATATCTTCTCTCTCACTGCGTTACATAGGAGAATAATCTGAAGTATCATCTCAACTCTCTGCATAGAGGAGGCCAACACAATGTTCCAGTTCTGTCTCAGATAGGAACCACACACCCATTTCATGGGCACACCCAACTCATGGGCTTCCTCACCCCACACATAGGCACACACTGTTTCTTTTCTGTCTCAGAGAGGAACCACACACCCAACTCATGGGCACACCCAACTCATGGGCTTTCTCTCAGGTCGACTCACTCAGTATGTGTCCTGGAGGATGTCTCACGCAACTGTAATCATCAACAATGATGGTGTGTGATGGTGTATAAATACACATTAATTAGTCAAGGTGAAGGGGCATGTGTCCTTTGACCCTTCATGAACCCAATTATCGTTATTATTATTGTGTTTGCTACAATACAAAGTTTAACAAAATATAGATAATTTAATTCTTAACTAGATTCCATATATCAAGGTAAATTTAAGTCATAATTAGATTTTCCATATCCTTGTACAATAAATTTCCAATAGAGAGTAATTAAATGAGTTTATCTTTGTTGACAACATTGTCCATGAAGTTGTCTAATCCTCCAGTGGTTGGTGTTCAACTGCATTGTTTTAGGGAATTTACAGTCCCATTGGTGTCTCAGTGGGTTGGCAAGAACAAAACTAATCTTTCCCTTTAACAAGAGAGCAATGATCTTTATACTTTTGAAGGTCAAGATATAGTTTTTTTTGTGGACATTTGATTCTTAATTGCACCGAGAAGAATAGGTGGCCTATGGCTTGGGGTAGGGGAGATTGCAATGGCATGTGTAAAATTGATAAAATATAATGAAAAAAAGGAGTTAATCTTTAATTTTTTATATTAGCATAGTATATAAAATTGATATATTATTTCTTTTACTTACTATATTTAAACAATTATAAACTAACATGGATCTATTTGAGGAAGGAAACAAGATGAAGTACAAGCCTTAATATTTAATACATAGTACATGATGGTGCAAAAAGATTGAGGTTTATATTTGAGGTGTTTTTTATTATTCAAAGTGTTTAATAAATCCGGAGTTAAGATGGATGAATGCTAGTAATAGTTGAACATTCTCGAAAGATTGAAATTATAAAAATATAATAGCCCTTTTTAATTGTAATTATAATTTTTAAATGATTTCAAAAGAAGATCTACTCTTGAAGTGGGTTTCATGGAATAATGCTATCATAATCTTATATGAACCTAGAATAATGTAGACCTTAATTCAAGTTAGAAATGTACAAACGAGAAACATCTAAAATTGAAGAAATACACTCTTCAGATTTCATGCGCTTTAGAGATAAAGAATGACTAAAGATGAAAGAAGGATTTGAAGGAAAGGTGTCAAATAGTAGTTTCGCTTGATGTGTACAAGTATTCATGGGAAGATGGAATTCCTATGAGATTTGAATTCATATGATATTATGACCAAATGAGGAAATTGTATCGTTTTATTAAAATTGTTTGATGAGAAATGAAAACGTACCCCCAAAGTTTGCAAGATATTTTACTAATTCCACTGATTGCAACGTATGAGATATAGTGTTTTTTTTTTAGTTTGTTTGACATGCAATTGATGTTTGCAAAGTGATGAAGAAAGATAGATGTATCAATAATTGTTATAGAAAAGCACAAGAACATGTAAAATTAAGGCAAGGATATACAAATCACAACATAAGATGGTTGACCATCTGAGATATTTCCAAGAGTGAAAAGCACTAAAATGTTACTTCAAACACTGTTTGAGAGTGGATCAATCAAACACACATTTAAGTAGATATAAAATAAGCCATTTTAAGGAATCACAACTTGAACTTATTTTTAGTACTACATCTTCTCAAAGGATAAGTTGGAAAACTAAGTCAAATTAGGAATAGGAAGATGGATTACATCATTTAAAAACAAAATATGTAGTTTGTGCATCATCATTGAGGAACATAGTTACCAACTTAACTTGTTTGTTTATGTGTCAAGCTTTTTACCTCGTTTTAAAAAATGGTGCTACCGATAGCACCCCCTCCCCTTTTAGGTGGTTTTTTG
>SNQJ01S0130864.1:11780-25890 GCA_010110895.2 Picea sitchensis
AAAAAAGTTAGTAAATAAATTTTCAAGTGACCATTTATGATCCAATTTTGGATTTTTTTATTTGTGTAAGGATTTGTTATCAAACCCACAGTTTCAATTAGGTCGTAATTAGCTGCAATTTTCACGTTTTTATTTAGGTGTTGATTTTAAGGTTTTTCTAAGCAACTATTTTATGTTTTAAGGCCATGCTTGAAAAAAGTTGTAATTTTGACCCAGTTAGAAAAACTGGTGCTACCAGTAGCACCACTTTTTGATTTGGGGGTTGATTTTAAAGTTCTTTTGAGCAACCATTTGATCCTTTAAGCCCGTGCCTGAAAAAAGTTGTAATTTTGACCCGGTTACAAAAAATGGTGCTATCAGTGGCACCACTTTTTGATTTGGGGGTTGATTTTAAAGTTTGTTCGAGCAACCAATTGATTCTTTAAGCCCATGCTTGAAAAAAGTTGTAATTTTGACCCGATTACAAAAAATGGTGCTACCGGTAGCACCACTTTTTGATTTGGGTGTTGATTTTCATCTTTTTATGCAAACATATGGGTTTTAAGGGCCAGAGTTCTCGTTTTGAGGTCATAGTTCTCATTAAGTTGGTAACTATGTTGAGGTTGAAAATGAACACTTGTTGAACATCTTATATTTAACAACATTCAAGGCAAAACAATATATTGTGACGCAATTAGAGTTTCCTTGATGCTATTTGATATTTATTTTTCCAAGGAAAACCTTGCTGGACCCCCCTTCCCACGAATATCTAGATGTAGGTCATCTCAACCATTAGTGATAATGGTAGTTGATAACCCAGTGGGGATAGAACTAGAGATCTTGTGACAATCAAGAATAGATGAGGGCCTTGATAGGAAGCATTGAACTATGTTTCAGAATGGGGTTGACGAGGATATCGGTGGAAGGTGGCTTAGAGATAACTATTGGTCTCATGCAAGGCTAATCATATTCTATTTGGTGGAAGCTATCAGGTTAATGATGGAATAATACCTCTTAAGGAGGGGTAGAGTGTTGATGTTTTTGGTAGCTGTTGGAGGTATTCACCTCCAAGAGACCTCCTATAGATTGATATCATGAGAAGAGAAAACCCATCTCTAGCAATGAGAGACAAGGGCATAAGTCGACCCTATTATGAAGTTAACTTGTACGTAACAAAAGTAAAGTCGGCCCTACAGAGAAAAAATATAATGGGAAATTATAATCTCTAGGAGAAGTCGGCCCTCAAATTTTAGTGACAAATTAGTATAAATACAGAGCAAGCCTTCCTCATTTGACACACAACAACTCACCCTCCTAACACATCTGAGGCAGCCGTAGGAGTACTAGTTCGAGGCAACAAAATTATGCATGATCTGAGGCAACAAAATTCGGCCTGATCTGAGGCATTTATGAGACAACAGATTGGGCACATCTGTAACAACATATATCTCTGTATTTGGGTGACTTTCTCTTGGATATCATTCTGTAGCAGGTCTCCTTCTCTGCTCGAGAGTGGCACTTGAGGATGCCTATGGTTGGGTGGCAATGAAAGAGCATTGCCTATGGTCAAACGGGCAGACCCATTGTGTAATCTATGTATGGTTAATCTTCTTGAGATCCTAGTTAGCTTACTGCAGTAGTAAACTAGTATAGAATTTAAAACTTCAACATGGTATCAGAGCGGTTCCCGAAGATGATCATTTGCATAAATAAAATTAAGGACTGTTGGAGACCTATTGCAGTCACAAGGGAAGGGTCGAGCCCCTTAATAGTTTTGTGATAAGGCTGACCACAAACCTCACCATAACCATAGTATGAACTGTGGGATAAATTGATGACCGAAATGTTGAGGCTGAGCTTCCCGAGGTGTCTTTGTGCAAGTTTTCGAGGCATATTTCAGCAAGCTTTTTGAGGCATAATTAGGGTATTTTTGAAGTCTGTTCCAACATGGCTCTAAGGAACATTTAAGTATGTACCAACAATATTCTAAGGTGAGATAAGGCACATATCTGAGGAGTACTAAGGCAACAAACCAAGTAACTTTTGAGGCAACAAGTTAACATCTGTTCCATATCAGTTTGAGGCCTATTTCTAAGGCTAAGTTTGGCATGTTCTAAGGCCCATTCCAAAACAAATATAAGATGAAGTTGCACTAAAACTAGATGACGCTACAACTTAAGAGGTATGCACTTGTATATATATTTTATCATTATCATGAGGGTGTTTGCAGGAGAAGGGACATTTTGCTGCAATCATGGATCCAAAGGGATCTCAAGTGCATTTAGAGGAACAACACACTGGAAGTGAAGACTCCAGGTTTGTTTGGTTTAATTATCATGCCTCTAACCTACATTTCTAGTTTTATACATTACAAGTAGGTGTTGTAGCTGTGACAACAATCCTTAAATTGCTTTGAAAGTTATGATACTATAGATGTACTTGTTGATCTCCCCTCTATGAGATATTCTTGTCTCATTATTTGTCCTAGAGAGGTCATTTTGTTAATCTCCATGAAGGTTTCCATGGAGATGTTGTTTCCTTTTTTTATTATTTTTGTTTCTTGTTCCAAGCAGGTTACAACGAAGACAGGTCACTAGTGATATCCCTTGAGAAGAATCCATAGTGATGGTTGCAGAAGGAAACACATTAGATGGTCTCTAGTTTGAGACATGACACAGTCTGAACAGACAAGGAGTTTATACGGATTGACAGTTCTACCCATCCAAATCTTGTCACATGATTCCATCAGGTTGAGCAAGTGATGGCATATAATACTTTCTCATTTTCATTATAGAGCTCTTCCTACCTTGGGAAGATGGTGACAAGGATTCTAGATTTTCGTGTAGATCATGATGACACTCGTAGAGGTTGTGGAGTCCTTTTCAAGCAATGACAATAGATCCATGGGGATCTTGGACCCGATGCATTCGGATTTGTGTGGAACCATGACAATTGTTCCCTTTGAAGAGGAGATAGCCTTCTGGATATCCAAAGGATTTCACATGGGGATTGACAGTGAAGGAAGGAGGAGATGATGACTTCTCCCCCTCACCCTTCAACAGTGCAGAGGGAGCTAGTTGAGCCCATCGATCCAGATAATCCAGTTGATATTCCTAGAGATATTAGAGTAGGCCGGAAGAGGATTGCGTGGGCTCATCAGACTCCATAAGAGGCAGAAGGACATGCATATCCCATTGTAATTTCCAAGAGAGCCAGAGACCACAGAGGCATTTGGGATATGTTGCAGCTATTAGCCACATCATTGATTCTTGAGCCTTCCTGTTGTGAGGAAGCATCCAATTAACATATATGGAGAGAATCCATGATGGAGGAGTATTAGTCCATGGTGAAGAAATGATGTGTGTGATATTGTTCCGAGACCATAAGGGAAGTCTGTGGTGACTTCCAAGTGGATCTATAAAGATCAAACATGTAACTGATGGGAACATCGAGAAGCACAAACCGATATTTGTTGCCAGAGGATTCTCTCAGGTGGATGTAATAGATTATGAGGAGACATTTGCTCCTATTGATCGATATTTTTCCATCCAGACGATCATTTCCCTTGTAGTAGCCATGGAATGGAGATTACATCATATGGATGAGAAGACAACCTTTGTCAATGAAGAGATTGAGAAAGAATTGTACATCGAGAAACCGGTTGGTTTCGTAATACATGAGAAGGAGTCTCATGCGTGTAGATCAAAGAAGGCCCTGTATGGACTTATTCAGGAACCTTGAGCTTGGTATGCAAGGATTGATGGATATGGCCTGAGATATGTCTCCAGTATTGACGCAAGATTACAGGGATATGCTGACTCCAATGACGCAAGGAGCACTATAGAACACCTCTAGGTGTTTCTTTACCTTGGCATGGCTTCTTGGCGTAGAAGGAAATGGGCTTATATGCCTTGAGTACCACATAACCAAATAGTATTATGGATGGTAGTTCGCGAAGCAGTGTAGCTTCACAAGATTTTTGAAGACTTGATTGGTCAGTGATATCATTATGTTCAAGACATGATGCAGAGGGAGACAATATAGGTGCAATACTTTCCTACAAAATACCAAATTGAACATGATATCATGAAGCTTCTTTCCAGGACTAAGTTTGAGTACTTCCGTGAGAGAATTGGCATGATGCCTCCCTTGTTGAGAGGGAGGGTTGATGATTGCAAATTCTTGAGACATTATCCATATCATACTCCTCTAGACTAAGTTGAGTTGACCTGTGAGGACATCTATGTGATAGGTGAGATCGTACTCCTATGGACTTAGTTGAGTTGATCTATGAGATGAGTTGTACTCCTATGGATTGAGTTGAGTTGACTTGTATTTTAGTCTCTTGTCATACTCCTCTGGACTAAGTTGAGTTGACTTGTATTTTGGTCTCCTGTCATACTCCTCTGGAATAAGTTGAGTTGACTTGAGATGGCTCTCCAGTTCATACTCCTATGGAATTAGTTGAGTTGATATGTGAGAGTGATGTCCTTAGTGGTTGATCACTAGAGGACACATCATCGGGAGTGGACCCATGACATCACACTATGGGAGAGATGCTAGTGTTTCTAGAGGGAGGAGCCTCTATAGGTCCACATGGGATGAGACAGGTGTTGACGTGTCCACATGGAATGATCCATGTATGACTGATGCAAATCCCCCTACCCCAGTGGGGTCTGCGACCTCCCAGTCACTGGATCATCCTCTAACTCTGAGCTGAAACAACTCTTTTCATGTCCTAATTGGAACCCTGGAAATCAGATCCACAGGTCCAAATATGAACTCAGCTGGCTTTTACAAACGCCTAGTGTGAGATCTAACTCCGCACGACCAAGGGTCGTGACCATACCCTTATCCTACAAGGTGTTTTGCGTTTCACGGTTCGAGACTTCTCGAGGGAGAAACCCTTGACTCTTCAATACCGAAAGCTGAAAAAGAGTTTAACGTCGATTATCCCCTACTCAAATATCGTTCCAAGTGACCATTCACTATGACCCCGCGCTTAAAACAAAAGGCACTTTCGGGTATCGAGCTTTCCGCTGTCAAGCGTCCCGTACTCCTGCTACCCCGATCCCCGAATCGCGATTGGGGCTCTAGCTAAGAGCCACCCCTCTTTCCTTTATTCGCGATGTGACCTATGACTAGGCCCAAGTCCCAACGCCTATTTATTTAGGCTTTCACGGATCATAGACCCACGAACAATGTTGCCTCCACTCCAAACTTTCGATACCAAAAACCTGGAGATCTAGATCAACGATCTAGATCTTTCATAAATGAACGGTCCAGATCAAATCCTCGCTTTCTCCTTTTCAGGATTTCTGCGGAGTCTTCACCTCCCAACTCCCAACGTTCAAAACTACGATGGCTTCCAGACCTCTGAAACGCGTCCTCTGAGATGGACAGTTTCGATCCTTTCAGCGATTCCTCCAAACGAGGACTACTCACCACGTGTCCTCTTAAGTGGACGAATCTGATGGTTTTTGGGACTTAACGGGTCCTTCCCCTTGCTTATACGAGGGATTAAACTTCCCGCACCTTCTCTCAGATTCGATGGCTATCGGTCCTCGACGTTAGATCCTACAGTTTAGATCTAACCTCTTGCACTTTGAGAGTTATGTGGATCCACCGTTACTCCACATGCATGTTCACTTGATCCCATGGTCTATGACTATCCGTGTTAGGTTTGAGAGTCATGATCCTTCACAGATCAATGACCAAGATCTTTATCGACAATCTCCTTTCGTGGTCCTGGGGGATTCTTCCCTCTTGATTCCCTGGTAACGAAATACCGAAACGGTCCCGTGGCACAGAGAGTTAAGGTTTGTGCTGCTCCTGCGGATCCGACAGTTGTTGGCTCTCTACGTTCAGAATTTGACGGTGACCGTGTTCTTCCTCTTGAGCTTCTGCGATATTTCTTTCCCAGACTTAGGAGATCTGTTCACCGCCACAGGTTTCAATTATTTGTCCTTGGTAGGATTTCAAATAGCTCAATTCAAAGGATTTTCTCAAAGAGAAAATGCTTCTCGCCCACCTGGCGCTAGCCTTCCTGGTTCTTTGACACTTAGTCGTTTCAAGGTCTTGCGCACTCCTTGCATCCAGACTCTTAAGTTTCCTGTGTTTTCTTTGAACCTCCCTCACTGAATCATGTTGTGATTCAGTCAACGCACACCTTGCGTTAGGGAATGCACACCTTGCATACATGGTTCATCAGAAGAACAACTGAAACTTATCCAGTCCCGTTATAAATTCATACAGTCACTCTCTTAATCATTCTTACATAGAAAATGAACTGTAACTACTACACATACACAAAATAACATACATCCATTCATACTCAAGATGAACACAACTCAAGTAGATTCGAGACAATTTTTGTCTATTCTATTCATTCATAAAAACAAAAATTACATTTTTTTTTTGCTCCACTCTATTATGTTCTACCAATCTCCCCCATTTACTCATCCATGCTACCCTATTACAATGCGATTGAAAAGCTATCTAAGGACCGACTCTCTGAGCTCTCTCGTCCTTTCCTGAAATCTATTAAATTTATAATTCAAACTATCACCTAACTAGTGCTGCTATAATAACTACGAGTTATTGCAGGATAGAGTCTACACTCCATATCCTCGGTTTCTTACAGTCCCGATGAATTTACAAACAAGTTACAGTTTAAAATGTTGTTTCATAAATATCCCAACAACCAAATTAATTTATGAGTAAAGGCTTGATTTGAACTCTGCATTGCTGAGATGTCATTCTTCTCTCCTCCATGTGTGCATTGATGGATGTGAAGGCGATGCTCTTGCATCATACTCCTTTGGTTAAAATCTTTCATGGACTCATGTCCATGAGCTCCTGTACTGTTTTTCCATGCTTCAAAATACCAGGTTCTGTGACCCAAATTGCATCTTCCATTGGATGATCTTTCCGCTTCATTAAGTACTCGGGATATGTTTTCCTCCTGGTTTTCTTTCCATCTCTCTGCTCAATAATTTCCTCCATTTGAGGTATTTCTGCTGTGGGCAATTTCTCTTCCCACTGGATCTCTTTTTAATCTGCCTCTCCTGCTTCATCTCTCTTGTAAGGATACAGGTCTGCAACATTGAATATCAACGATATCCCAACATTATCTAGTAACTCAATCTCATAAGCATTGGCTGCGAATTTTCTGAGAATCCTGCATGGTCCAATCTTCTTCATCTTTAATTTGTTATATGTTCCCCTTGGAAACCTCTCTTTTCTCAAATGAGCTAAAACTTCATCTCCAACTTCAAATTGAATTTCTCTTTTCCTCTGGTCAACTTTGCTCTTGTATTTCTAGTTGCTGTCCTATAGTTTCTTTCTGACTTTGTCATGGAGTTTATGCATCTCTGCTGCGAACTCTTCTACTCCAACACTTCTAAACTCATGTTGATTCAATTTCCTCAATTCTGTGATCCCTCTTGGTTGTATTCCATGCACAATTTCGAACAGACTTTTCCCTGTGCTCCTGTTCACTAAATTTTTGAACGCAAATTCTACTTGTGCCATAATTTGATCCCATTGTCGACCTTGCTCAGTGACTAAACTTCTTAACAGGTTTCCAAGACTCTTGTTTACAACTTCGGTGTGTCCATCTGTCTGAGGGTGATATGATGAACTAAAGGATAAGTTCGTCCCTCGCCTCTTCCATATAGTTCTCCAAAAGTGTCCTACAAATTTGGTGTCTCTGTCTGAAACTATGCTTCTCGACAATCCATGCAGTCTTACTACTTCTCTGAAAAACAAATTGGTGATGTGTGTGGCATCGCTTGTCTTCTGGCATGGTGTGAAATGTGCCATTTTCAAGAATTTGTCCACCACAACGAATATGAAAGCGCTCCCTTTCTAAGTTCTAGGCAATCCCAAAACAAAATCCATACTGATTGCATCCCATGACCTTTCTGGAATTGACAATGGTTGATACAAACTAGTGTTCTGTTGTCTTCCTTTTGCATACTGAAAAATTCTGCATTTGTTCACGAATTTCTTCACTTCTGCTCTCATGCTTGGCCAATAATATGAATTATTCAATTGTGAAAATGTCTTATCGTGACCAAAGTGTCCAGCTAAACCTCCGTTGTGTTTTTCTTTCAGAAGGTTTTCTCTCATTGAGCACTTCGGAATGCATAATTGGCTTCCCTTGAATAGTAATCCATCCTGAATCAAATATTCAGTCCATGGGATTCTGTCTCCCAACAAAGGATTCTTGCATGCTTCATAAGCTTCTTTGAAATCTGCGTCTTCTCCATACATCTCCTTGAGGTGTTCAAACCCCAATGTCTCCACCTGGAATTCCTATACAATCAAACTCCTTCTGCTCAAAGCATCTACAACTTTGTTAGCAGTTCCAACAATGTGTTTAATAACAAAAGTAAAATTTTGCATAAATTCTACCCATTTTGCATGTTTCTGATTCAACTTCTCTTGCCTAGTAATAAATTGCAAAGCATGATTATCACTATACAAGAAAAATTCTTTAGGAATTAGATAATGCCTCCATTTTTTCAAATCTTGAATCACCGCATTAAATTCCTTGTCATACGTGGAATAATTTTGGTTGGCGTCATTTAGTTTCTCATTGAAATAAGTGGCTGGCTTATTATCTTGGCTCAAGACTGCTCCAATAGCTAATCTGCTTGCGTCGTATTTCACCTGAAATGTTTTCCCAAAATCTGGCAAGACCAAAATTGGCTGCTCTGTGATCTTCTCTTTCAACACGTTGAAACTTCTCTCAGATTCCTCCATCCAACTGAAGGACTTGTGTTTCTTCTTCATAGTATCCAACATGGGTGCGCATATGCCACTAAAATTTCTGATAAATTTCCTATAAAAACTCGCTAACCCATGAAAACTTCTTACCTCACATATACTGCTCAGCGATGGCCATTCTCTGATCGCTCTCACCTTTTCTGGGTCCATCTTCAATTCATTTGAAGAGACTACAAAACCCAAATATATGAAATCCTTCTTCATAAAAGAACTCTTCTTCAGATTTATCAACAATTTCTCTCGCTGCAACCTTCCCATCACTGATGTCAAGTGTCTCAAGTGTTCTGCTTTTGTTTTACTGAAGATCAGTATGTCATCCATATACACTATGACAAATTTTCTTATGAAGTCTTTCAACACTTCATTCATCAGTCTCATAAATGTGCTTGGTGCATTTGTCAACCCAAATGGCATGAACAACCATTCAAACAATCCTTCATTTGTCTTGAATGTTGTTTTCCATTCATCTCCCTCTCTCATTTGGATTTGATGATATCCACTCTTCAAGTCTATCTTTGAGAAATAGCTTGCTCCACTCAAACGGTCCATCCTCGGTAAAGGAAATCTGTATCGAATGGTTATCTTGTTGATGGCTCGAGAATCTGTACACGTTCTCCATCCTTTTTTGGACTTAATACAGTCGGTACTGCACATGGGCTTAGGATTTCTTTGACTAACCCTTTGTCCAACAACTCTTGGAATTTCCTTTTGACCTCCTCATTCTCTCTAGGTGTCAACCTATAAGCTGCTTTGTTTGGTAGACTAGCTCCTGGGATAAGGTCAATGTGATGGCTTATGCTCTTGATGGGTGGTAATGAGTGTGGTAACTCATCTATGACTATATCAACAAAGTTTTCTAACAGTTCCTGAATTTCCATAGGCAAATTTTCCAAATCTTCCACAAAAGTATTTTTAAGGATAACTCTAGGCTTCCTCACAACAACAAACTGCATTTCTTTCTCCTCCTTGAATTCTTTTAAGAGCTCCTTCCCACTCATGAGAAGTATGCTCAGACTAGTTTCTGCCCTTGGCTCTTTGGCTTCTATGGGTAACAACATATGTGTTCTACCATTTTTCTCTAGAGTATATGTATTCTTCCTCCCATCATGAATAACCTTTCGGTCATGTTGCCATGACCTTCCCAATAAAATATGACAAACTTCCATAGGAATTACATCACATAATATTTCATCTTTGTTGACTTACCATGACTTGATATCCTTTCTAAAACCACGATACCTTGTATGGCTTTGGATGTATAGTCATCTTCAGCTCCATCTTCTCCACCGTCTCTGTGGATACGAGATTTTCAATGCTCCCACTGTTTATGATGACTTTGCAAACTCTGTCTTTCGTCTTGTAGGCAGTTCTGAACAGGCTTGTTCACTGAACTGGCTCCTTTGGTTCTTTTTCTGGTTTGAGAAGAAATTTTTTCATCATGAGTTTTCTTCCTCCTTCTACAGCTTCTTCTTCAACATGCTTCTCTGCTTCGACAATGTGATCTTCTTTTCCTTCGCTCTTTCTGTCGGTACATTCCCAAAATTTGTGCCCCTCTTTTCCACAGGTATAGAATTTAACTACGCCTCCTCGTCCTCTTCCCCTGGAAAAAGAATTTCTTCCTCCATGCTATCCTTCTTTAGAACTTCCACCCTTCTCATGGTGACTATGCTTCTTGTCAGCTTCAGGTTTCGACTTCTGGAACTTCTCTCTACTGGTTCCTTTGCCTCTGCTAGAACTTCTGCCTGTGCTTCGTTGGCTTTGCCTCCTGGCTAATTTTTCCTCAGCTTTTAAGGCTGCTTTATAGGCATCCTCGACTTTACTAACATACATCATGCTGATTTCCTCTTGAATTTCATATCTCAACCCATTGATATATTTGGCTGTCTTCTCATCTTCATTCTCTTTCTGTCTAGCCTTGATGTTCAGTCGGTAAAACTCTTTAGTGTACTTCTTCACTGATAAACCTATCTGTTTCAGGTTCTGCAATCTTCTATAAATATTGTTCTGGTAATCCTTTGAGATAAATTTGGCTTTTAACTTAGCTACCATCCTATCCCAACTTTTAATTTTCTGCTTACCATTTCTTCTGCGTTCGGCTTGTAGTTCATCCCACCATAATGCTACATGGCCTTTCAGTCTTGTCACTGCATGCTTCACTATCTTGTCATCTTCGATATCTTCGTAATTGAAGTATTTTTCCTTGGCACGTACCCAGTCTAACAACTCTTCAACTTCCAAGTTTCCTTCGTACATAGGTACCTCCATTCTTGCTCTGGCCCCTATCCTTGAAACAACTTTTATCAAGTGATTTTGTGCAGCATCCTCTACATCATTTGCCTCGAACTCTTCTCCTTATTCACTTTCAGCGTCACTGATATCACCAGCATTTGGTGCTCTTCTTTGTGGTGTCTCCATGGTCCAATCTCATTCGGATTCGCCTCATTTCTTCTTCCATCTCTAGATTCGCTCTGCGTCTTCTAGGCGACATGATTATACTGCGTCACCCACAACCAAACGTTGAAAAATTATTTGACACCAAAAATGACACCAACCTTCCTCCTTTACCCTTGTCTGTTGTTTTCAAACAAACTCAATCTTAGCTTTGATACCACCTGATGCAAAACCCCCTACCCCAGTGGGGTCCGGGACCTTGCGGTCACTGGATCGTCCTCTAACTCTGAGCTGAAACAACTCTTTTTGGGTCCTCATTGGAACCCGAAAATCAGATCCACAGGTCCAAATCCGAACTCAATTGACTTTTACAAATGCCTAGCGTGAGATCTAACTCTGCACGACCAAGGGCCATGACCACACCCTTATCCTACAAGGTGTTTCACGTTTCATGGTTCAGGACTTTTCGAGGGAGCAACCCTCGACTCTTCAATACCGAAAGCCGAAAAATATCTTAACGATGATTATCCCCTGCTCAAATATCGATCCAAGGGGTACTACTGGGAGGAATTGCTAAGGGTAACGTACTCACACCATTCCATACTTACCACTTTCCATCTATTTTCCTTTTGTTGCCCTATCTTTTGGGATTGACTTTTAGATGTATCTGAAAAAGGTATGTACTTCATTATCTTATGAGAAGAAGGGGCTTGAATGCTCGATGTTGATGTAGCTATAATTATTTTTTTAGAAAGAACATGTTATAAATTCAAAATGCAAAAGAAAAATAAATGGATATGAATGATAAATCAAAATCCAAGTAATCTTGAGCTCTATATGCTCGATATGAGGCTATCACCCTAAGTCCCAATGCAATGATTGCATATCTAAATAAATAACTCAATTGAATTATCCTGACCCTTGATGCAATAAAATACATAAACTTAAAGAAGTGGTTTGCAAATAAAATCAATAAATATTAAAAGGAAAGATAACATGCAGAAATAAACAATGTTGAGGAAAGGGAAAATCAATGCATTAAGTGCCCCCTCTACAAAGGATCTCATGGAGATGAACAACACTCGTGGCCTTGCATTTCAATGACACCATGACCATGAAGTAAACTCAAGTTATACCATTCACTCACACTTACACTTTGCTGGGTTTCTTGGGAAATACTCCTCTACTTGGGTACTAGCACACCTAATAGGGTTCTATGATGGTCCTCCCATACTTAAACTTGGAAAATTGCATAAAGTCATAAGATATCGTGAAGTTTGAAGAAGATACCTAAAATGATGTACTAATGTGGCTTTTACATTGAAATGTGACTCACTTTTTATCTTATAATGACTCTTGTATCCATGATGGTTGGTCTAACTTGAGTCTTTGAGCCCATGCTTGATGATGAAGCATAATTTGATTTGGTCCTTTGGAGGATGTTGATGATGCTTCTCCCACACTTCATGGAGGACGTAACAAAGTGTATGGAGGATGTTGGATCCTTAATGATGAGTGTTGGACCATATGATAACTTGGCATGCCTCTTGATACCCTCCATCACACCTTGGACCATGAACATTTCACCTTGGAGCTTGGACATTGTATACATGAGCTTCATGTGTCACTTGGAGAGAGTATGGATCCCCTTGATGACATTGCACCCCCTTGAGGAAATTGAGGCTTGGATTGATGAAATGGTATTTGATGATGATAGTACACCCCTTTGGAGGGGTCATCGATCCCTTTTTCTTGATGACATCATAATTTTGTTGGAGGATGTTGCACATGTGATGGGACATTTCACTTGAGGATGATGTGATACTTTCTTGAGGCAACCTAGCACCTTTGATGATGAGTTGGCACATTTTGATGAAGATACATGACCTTTTTGATGAGGAGACATGAATTTTTGATGATGCATTGAACCTTTTGTGGAAAGACACAACTTTTGGAGAATTTACACCCCATTTTGGAGATGAAATCACCTTTGTGAGCCTTCTACACTCACACATGTGGCATTTTTGAAGGATGTTTTCATGTTTTAGGATTGTATCTTTATTTTAGAGGCATTTTTGGGGGTCGACCTTAGACCTATCCACTTTGTATCATGGATGTTTTTATGTTTTATGGGATTTTAGGAGGATATTATCTCATTGAGGGTGAAGCCTTTGGTTTCCTCATATAAATAGAGGAAGCATTCCTTTATTTTTATGCATTGCTACTTGTGAAGGATTACAACTACTTGCGTACTTCTATAATTTCTCTTTTTCTATGGATGGATGAATTATGTGACTTCTTGGAGGGACGATGTATGGATGCTTTCTCAATTTTTATGGATGATTGATGGTTAGGGTTTCATGGATACGCATTGATTTACCTAGTAAGTGTTATTTCTAAGTCTTTATGGATTTATTTATTGAATGTATGAAGTGTGAATGTGCTTATCGAAGTGGTGAAAGTGCTTTTCCCCTTGTATTTTTATTAAATAGATCCTATCTTGCAAACCATAGGAAGGTTTCTAGTGGAGAACCTTCCCTTGATATTATCTTTAAAGCTTATTAAAGAACATGTGATGTTTTTCTAGGGTTTGTAGTGGACTATCCTAGTTTTTGTCCTATAGGATATCCTCCTAAGGTTTGTAGTGGACTACTTTAGGGTTTATACAAAATTCATGCTTCACCTAGTTTTCAAGAGAGTTCATAGTTCGAATCCATAATCCCAAAAAGAATAGAAAGCACTAGTCTTAACTCCTTTAGGAAATACTTAAAATCTAAATCTACCTTTTCTTTTATTGTTTTAAGGTTATAATATGGTTTGTAGCAATTACTCTTTAGTTTTTGGCCATATCTAGGCTATACATGTAGGGTTTAATTGAAATTTTATCCTTGGAATGTATCTTGTCATCATTTGTTGCATTGCTAATTGAATTTTCATCCCTCTAGGG
>SNQJ01S0130868.1:10775-21596 GCA_010110895.2 Picea sitchensis
GAAACCAAGAGGATTTTGTGGTATGTGAGAGGAAATCTAAATTTTGGTATTCATTACTACACTTCTAAAAGGTTTAAACTTGTTGGATTTAGTGATTCTGATTGGGGAGATAGTTTGGATGACCAGAAGTCTACATCTGGTAATTGTTTCTCTTTTGGTTTGGGTTTGATTACTTTGAACTCAAAGAAGAAAAGTATAGTTCCACTTTCATCCACAAAAGCATAGTATGTTGCAGTCACCTCGGAAGGTACACAATCATTATGGATTAGAAAAGTTCTAGAAGAAATTGGAGAGAAACAAATTCATCCTACAACGATATTTTGTGATAACACTATTGCCATCAAATTGGCCAAGAATCCATTCCATCATAGCAGGACAAAACATTTTGATTTAAAGTATCATTTCATTAGAGGTTTGGTGCAAACGAAGGAAGTAGAACTAAGGTATATAAAGAATCAAGAACAACTTGCAGACATTTTCACTAAGGTAGTTGCTAAAGTCCAGTTTTTGAAACTTCGAGATTAGATTGTGAGCCCTATCAACATCAAGGGGGGAGTATGTTGGTAATTGATGCATTCTTGTCAATCATGTGACATGATGCAATCTATTTGCAGTTTTTCTTTTTTGTTGGTTAGTGTTTAGATATAGATTGTCTCACTAAATAATGCATGAAAAATGCATGAGTAGTTTTCTAAAATAAATTGTTGTAAGCGTTCAATCATGAGAAGCTATATGTTTGTTCTATGAGTCTATGTATTGTTATAAAGATCAAGGTTGATCACATTTGAACACAACCTTTTTCTGCAACTACCTAAATACTATTTCTTTCTTTCTTTATGCATGGATCGTAAACCTGATTCTATGGTATTGTGATTTAATCATTTTCTATATTGGTATGCTATTATAATTGAATGATTATCTAGTCGAGAGATAGGCCTACATAGATCCTTCATTAAGTTCTCAAAACATCAAAGAATTCAAAATCATCATAAATAAAATACCTATCTAATTAAAAGATTAAATATTATAGATAAAGTAAGCAACATATCATTAAAAAGTGAATCCTTTTTAATCAAAAAGAAACTTAGAGTATATGATGATAGTATTCATAAACCAACCCCTAAACCATTGGACCCATAAATTATATGTATCCCACTTTTACACAAAGCATATGCAACTATTTTCCTTTCCATTGGACCCATAAATTAGATGTATCCCACTTTTAGACAAAGCATATGCAACTATTTTCCTTTCTGTGTACACATGATTGAGATATATTTAAAAATAGTACTTTCACTTTGAACATATTCCAACAAGGGATGAAAGAAGAAATCTTTAAGTATGTTTGTTCCTTCCTCATCCATAAGATAAAAAGCATAGAATCACCAAATGCATCTACACTAAGAACCTCTTTTTAACCCTCCAAAAGAAGAGGTTTAAGTTCCATTAGTTTTATACAATTATTGGTTCCATCTGGAGGCCAACCCTAAAATTTTGAATGTGAGAATTATAAAGAAAAAGAAATCCCCCTACCCCACATCTATAAGGTCACCCTATTCATCTATATCAAAAAGATCCCAAGCACCATCCCTATTAACTACCTCTACAAAAATTTACTTACGAGGCTTGTTGTGCTTCGTATGGAAAATTCTTTAAGGTACTAAGCCCTTGAGTTGCACATTGAATTGGGGGAATTTGCTTGTCTTGAAATAGACTGGCATTCCTAGCCAACCAAATGGTCTAGGCTAGGATCCAAAGAAGTTTTTTATAGGCTTTCGCCAATGTGTTACAAAACCAATCTCTAGGAACTTCCTTCACAAAACCCCATAGACCATGCATTTGTTAAGCTAGACAGAATTTCGATCTCCCTCCAAACATGTATAAAAAACAATAATCCATAACAATATGATTGCTAGTCTCTTCAAAGATATTTCATAAAAGGAACCTACCAAGTCCAAATCTGTTCTTTTTTTTAAGATGATCCTAGTGACACCTTTATTGTTCAACAAAAAACACTTAAAACTTTTATCCTTTGAAGGTCATCTAAATTTCTAGACTTCCCTCCACTACCATTTGGTGTTCCTACTCCTTCTCAACTTATAAAAATATATCCATATTTAGGAGTATAAAACCAAAAGGATTCTTTGATGATATAATCTCATTATCTCTTTAATTCAACCTAACATGACATAACTTGAGTATTCTCATAAAACCCCCAAGGTTAGTGAATCCTCACCTCTAAAATCAAAACTACTAGGTGATAACCACCCTTGACCCCATATAGAAGTAAAATCAAGATCAACAATCTAGGGTAGCTTGAATAAAACTCTACTTCTTATCACTTGAATCATATGACCTGGTAGCATGAAGTATCTACCTATTCCTACCCATAGGTCCTCCCCATCCTAATATTAGTGCATTCCCCTCCTTCCGCACTAAACCATCCCCAATTAATGGAAATTCCAAAACCACAACTTTCCAAACAAGAAATATAGTGTGCATACTCTTTTGTGGTTTCCTTATACAATATTCAACAACACAAAGAAAATACATTTTGTCAAAAAAAGCTAACACCACAAACCTTTGCCTTGTATTAGTCTCCAAACACTTTTAGTTGCTAGAGCCTTTGAAAAATGAAAAATATTTTCAACTTCCCACCTACAAAGGGCTTTTGAAACTACTAAATGTTTCCAATTAGCTAAGTGAGACCCCTTTTCTCAGTACACCCTTACCAAAGAAACCTAAAGCTTATTCTCCTCAGTTTCTCTAAATTTCCCTTTGGAACCCATGAGAGTGACATCTAGTACACTGAAATAGCCTCCAAAACTACCTTAACGAAAATCAAGTGACTACTCCTAGCTAAACATCGATGGAACCAAACATAAATCCTCTTCTCAAATTTGGAAATCAACCATTACCACTCCTTCATATAAGTATTAGGTTTTAAAAATAAGGCTAAATATTTCAAACCCTCATCCAAATCAACTTGTTAAAAGGGAAACGATTTGTAAAATATTGCAAGTTTTTAGATTCAACCCCTACAATAGAGATAGAGGAATTCCCTATATTTACCAACATCCCTGTAGAAACATAGTATATCTCTAGTATCTCCTTGAGTTTCTCCACGCCCCTTCTTGTCCCATCACAAAATATTAAAATGTCATCAATAAATAGTAAACGGGACAAGTAAAAAGAGGCCCCAATATTCACACATCTAAAAGTTGCATACTTATTTATAAATGGGCTTGAATTATTCAAAAGTAGATGGGTTATAAGTATTCCATATGAGAGAAATGAAGGTAGACATAAGTTTGCCAAAACTCTCCAATGAGGTTTGTATTCATCAACAAATTTGATAACGTCCCTTCAACATTCTTATATAAACCCAAGAAGAATTATGCTTGCCAACCATTAGGCCCTAGAATTTTGTCTTTTTTAAAACTATGAAGTATTACTTGAATCTCTTCCTTTGAAACATCCTCCATTAAAATTGAATTATCATTTTCATTAACAAAACTTGGAAAAAAGGATGTCACTCTAACCAACTAAAAAATGGACACCCTCTCTTCTTCTTTCTAATTATTTCCAAAGTGATCCACAATAGCTCTCTCAAATCCTCAAATTCTTTTAACATCCACACCATCAACCTTGGTAATCTTCCAAATGGTATTAAAAAATTTTTTAAAACTATGAAGTATTACTTGAATCTCTTCCTTTGAAACATCCTCCATTAAAATTGAATTATCATTTTCATTAACAAAACCCTGGAAAAAGGATGTCACCAACCAACTAAAAAAATGGACACCCTCTTCTTCTTTTCTAATTATTTCCAGTGATCCACAATAGTTTCAAACTTTCAAATTCTTTTAACATCCACACCATCAACCTTGGTAATCTTCCAAATGGTATTAAAAAATTGCCTATGATTATTATATTGATAAAAATATATATAGCTTTAATCTCCTTTGGACAACCAAAGTGCCTTTATTTTCAACCTCTAGGTAGCTTCCTTCTATTAAGTACCAAATACTTGAATACAAAAAACACCTCAAATATTCATAGATAATATAGATAGACTCTCACTTTATTATTTTGAAAATGCATGAGGTAGGAAACACCATACAATGGATCCTACAATGGAAGGGATCCTCTCCCTGCTCACTTTCCTTTTTGAGGGGAAACCTCCTAATGAGATACCACTCCAAACACAATACTTGTTCCTCTTAACTCTCATTATATTGTTTGAACCCCTTTATATAGCTTACCAACTACCTTAAGAAAGTTCTAGAAAGAACCTTCTAGAAGTGAAACCTTCTAAGACGCCCTCTTACATTTATTATGTTCACATTAATATATCTAATCCACCATAGTTGACCTAGTCCACCTTAAATTGAATGGCTCCATTATTATCACTATGGGCCTTTTGACTCTTACTACCTCTCTAGCTACACTTCACATTCCATCCCCCTTATGAAATCATTGTTCAACACTTGCTATGAGAGTGTACAACCATATACCAGTGGCCCATGGATAATTGTGGACCAAAATGATGAAGAAGACTGAAGAAACTGTGGTCCAGAAATGTGTGAGCCATCATTGAAGTAGTCCAACTTCCACCGTGAAACCTGGGTCCCATGTACAAGTTCTCATGTTAACCACGCTGAAGATATCGTAACTCAAGAACCAATCAATATGAGGCTCCAAATATCTACTAATTTAGATCCAAATTTTGTAGATCCATCCACATAGTTGCAAAGGGTCAAAATTGAATCTGAAGGAACAATATCACTATAGAATATGCACTATGGACACTGGAAGTCATAATTGGCTACGTATTTGTCACATTGATGTTCTATACATAAGGTGAGTAGATTCATCATATGTACAGAGTGGTCGACATCAATAAATGAAAATATCCATATACTAATCATCACATTCATCCTCTTAATCATACCAAGTATATGTTTCTTGAGTATATCGATCCCTTATGGCCTACATAATATGCCTCTCTTTCCTTTCAACTTTGAACTCTTGAAATGTTGGCTTGATGACTTCCATCTACCGTTGAATTTCCATGAAGAGTTGAAAGTGAGCAGCCATTGGAAACACCACATGTAATATACCAAAATAAAACTCTTAAAATGCATTATCCAATGGCACTAATCTAGTAGAAATCTTATCACCCTATCAAAATTTATGAGCTCTACAGTCCCGTCACCTTCACAAAAAACCCAAAAAATGACTAATTTTAAATCGACGATATCTTCACTTCCAAAGCTCCGATTCGAATGATTTGTTGTTTGGAAATTGGGTGACATTGTGAGAGGAAATCAGAAATATAAATTTCTTGGGAAAATTCATGCCCAACTTCTAAATAAATCAACAAAATTGTGCGATCATCAGCCGAAAAACCATGAAAATTAGTAGATTTTAAAATAATGATAACTTCACTTCCTCGAGTCCGTTTCGGATAAAAAGAATTTAATTGGTTTTTTTATGAGAGGAAATCAAATATAAAACAAGTTTCTACAAATTACACACAAAATCTACATGATTTTTTCGGAGTGTCGCGACCCTCTTTTGTCTTCTTGAAAAAAAAACTCCAAAAATAGAGAAAATATTTACACCCCCCCTTTTTTTGTGGTTGAAGAAAGTGATATTATAACAATTTTTATGTACCAAATACTTAAATACACACACACACCAACATATTTAGAGAATAATATAGAAAAAAATCCACTTTATTATTATCAAACCATTAGGGTAGGGCAACACCATACAATGGATCCTATTATGGAACATATCCTCTCATTTTCTGTAATGTACCTCTAAATTGACATAATTTTTTTTTTCTTTTTGGTACATAAATCTCCAACTTTTCATTAATAAAATTGTACAACAGGATATTAAAGTTTACCCTGATTATAGACTGACGTTCTATCTGTTATATGAGGACAGTACCACGTTAAACCAAAACATCATACTTTATATGATGGGTTGTCAAAGCTTACAATACCTTTTCCACACATATTTTTCTTTTATAAATCTTAATCATACTTATACCTATATTCACCTGCATACAATGTTTATTAGGATTTGAATCCTAGTCTTCTTAAAACAAAAGGATTCTTCATGTCGCGTGCAATTTTATATCATTTCCCTGTCATAATAGCATATCCAACATACTATGTAAACATTGAGAGTTACGACCTTAGTGTAACTCATATTAAGTCATGGTTAGCGGTATTAATTTGTCAGAGTCCGAGTCCCTGAAACAGATTTCCTTTAAGGCTCAGTCGTGGTCATAACACTTGTATTCATCCAACTTAAGGTTTTAAATTAGACAAATCTCATGCACAAATCCTATGCAACTAACTCGTAGCTAAAGGTCATTCCACCGATAGGGAAGAGGGAAGGTAAGCTAACTGAATGAGTTGGTTTTGTGACTGAACAGTTATAACTGGACATACACAATATGACTGTCATTAATCTTGTATCTTGGTTGGTAAGGGAGGGAAATGTATTTGTCATAAAAGAATTAAGGCTCTGTGCATGTGTTTAATAGGGGGTCATGCATGCACCAGTCTTGATGGCTCTCCCACCTAACCTTCCCTAATCCCAACGTGCCAACTCATTCCTAGCACATGGTCCAACATCCTTCAGAATTTACTCTAGCAGTACACCCCTCACTTAGAGTCTAGGCGAGCTCTTTCCTCGTCATTGTGACTCCTCGAGGAAACAACCTCGGCTCTGTGGGTGGTTCTTTTGGTTGAGGGGAAACATGTACACTGGAGGTCGTTGTTCAGCCTTCCAATCGACCCGACCCATTCTCCTGGTAAGTTCTTTTCCTGTTATGCAACTTAAAACCAGAGGTGTAGAGATCTGGTGTTTCAAATCGGTGAAGGTCTTTTACTTACAGTTCTTATCACATAGGTTTCGCGTATTTCCTTTCAGTATACCAAGAATTTCGGCACTCTAGCTCCTCGCTCTCAAAGCTCAGAGACTTGTCAGTTTAGCCTCCTAGTAAAATAGTTTAGGGTTTTCAGTATGCCCGAGGTTACACTACTTCACGTTCTTACCCGGTGGTTACAGGATGAGACTAGGGTCGAATACATGCGAGTTTTTGTGTTAAAAGGGGTTAGGGTACCCTGTGTATGACAACTCCTTCGCTCCCAACATCTCCTTTGTGAAGGTTTAGTCCTTCTGTTCGGCATTCCGTTTGGTCCCTTAGCTCGTCTTTTCAATAGAGCCCGTAGCCATTACTTATTTGGTAAATAAAAGCCAATACTACTCAAGATATTCGCATCTAATTCCTGAAAAAAAAATTCTTATATATGTGTCTTTGAAAAATAGGGTTCTGTGAGAAATTTGTAAGGGTATTGCTTCTGTCGAATAAAAGTCTACACCAACAGTTTTCTTGTATTGGTGACACTAACTGTTTCTAGGCGACCTCGTAGGGGTCCAATCCTGACACGCCCTGTGATGGTTGCTTGTTCACATTACTTTCTATGGTCTTGAATTTGGGGAGGGTTTCAGAGTCCAACATTGGGGTAAGATCTTGGTTCGAAACCTGTCTTCGTCACAACTCAATTTATACCTTTCTGTGTGTTAAGGAAGTCAATGTTGTCATTTACTATGTTTAAATCTATTGTTTACTGTAACTGTACTTTTGTTCTATTATAATTTGTTCTCGTTCAAGGCGCTGGTATAATCACTAATGGTGGGATTTGCTGATGTGAGGACCAATCAGAGACTTGTTGTGCGCTTCTCCCATGGCCCGGATAACCACTCAGGAGGCAAGCGACAAGGAAAGAAAAGGTCATGACAACCAATGAAGAAGTTAATTATTCTCTGGTTCATTCCCGTTAATAATAATTATCACTTTTGTTGGTGTTTTGTTGCTTCCTGTAAATAATTTACTGATTCTTGGAATTGATAACTCTTTCAGGCCTGTGTACACGCAAGGTATCTGGAGCTTCCTCTTCGTCTTCAATATAAAGGTATTCGAGTTCCTTTTTTTGTTAACTACTCAGGAGACCCAACAAACATGATTACAAATTTTGGTCTGTGGGAGTTCGATAAAGGCGCCATCTGTAATCTTAAGTTTAGGTTCAACAGTCATGAGTAATGATAATTCAAAGGTTTTCCTACGGGAATTACTTTCCGGTTTAAATGAACACTGTAATGGTTATTGTATTAATCAAAATGTTTCATTGTTCGGATGTATCTTAGACTGGCACTTGGTCATTAAGGCTAACGTTTCATTTTTCCTTTAAATCTCTGTATTATTCGAATATTACAGTTATAAACAGTTTTGGAAGGATTATCTATGATTTGAAGGACTGATTTCTTAAAACGAATTTCTTTCTTTTAATCAGACATTCTGTATTACCTCGATGAATCTATAGTATTCATATTTTTCTTTACTTTTAGGGTCGAGGTTTATCCAAGTCAAGTGTTAAGATATGGCCTATGGATATATATATATATATATATATATATATATATTGATATGTACAGACTTACAAATATACATATTTGTATCTATCCTTTTGGTCACTTTCACTGTGTAGGGTAATTCTATATTTCTAGTAATAGTTTGCACTTTCACATTCAGGATGCTTATACCAAGGCTTGATAATACATGATGTCATTTCTAATTTGCACTACTATAGAGGTTTATTTGTCATTCTAATCCATACAGTTTAGTTCCTGTAATAATACATAAGAATATATGTGTATATATGTTTACCCTTGATCCTGTTTACTTTCAGATCCATAGATATATAATTAAAACTTCAAACCGAACTCTATGTATAAATTCGTACAACAAAAATAATGACTTACAAGGTATAAAGACTTACAGAAATACAACAACCCCTATTTGTCCTAACAATACATAAAAAAAAGAACAACTCTAGTATTCAATCATACTTTGACTCAACCATAAATGTCGTTCAACATTACATTTGTAAGGTATGCTATCAGATTCATACATCCTTCATTTGGATAGATTTCTCCCGTGAGTATTAAATCCATACCAAATTTAATAGTCGCACTACAACTATGACTGAATCATTCAACAGAAATGGGAAATAATTCGATTCAAATTCAATAAATATATCACATCAGATATAATAGCATTCACGCGGAGAGGGATAGGAGACATATCTGAACTAGTTAGCGGGAAGGCAAAGGGAACAACCACGTTCCTTCCAATTGTAGAATAGGGCAATCAAAATCACTTGCCCTAATTCACCCCCTAGCCTGAACATGAACCCATGAGGGCGAACTTGGAAACTCTTCTTCAACAATGTCTTTCAATTCCATCCCATTCCTATTGCCTCACACTCATTCTGTAGTGTTCATAACAACAAGGGAAAAATCAGTAGTCTCTTTCTCCCGGCATACTTGGTAGCGTCCTTCCTCCTCACATATGCTATTTGTCAATCCAAGTCTATTTTCCTAGGTCTTTTTCCCTCCCTTGAAGATTTTTGCAGCTTTCTAAATCCTTGATTTTTAGGGGATGCTAGTGGCCAAATACATGATTTACCACTTGTAATAATCAACCTAGAGGTGGTTCCAACAGGTTCCCCACTCATGGAGTCATGGTCAGCTGATTTTAACATGGCTGTTCCATTTGTCCTCCTGCAATCAATATAAAATATTATGTTTTCATACAAGTGTCATAGTCAACTAGTTAGTTGGGTCAAATCAAATCCCTGCCCAATAGTCATAATAATTAATTACAATTATTAAATTCGAAATTCGGAGTTGCCATAAATGGAAAAAATCTTCCAAATTCGAATTTACTAAAAATGGAATAATTTCCCAATAAATTTAAATTTCAAAAATAATTTTTTTTTTTGGGGGGGGGGATGTCACATCCTTTCCCCCTTCATTAAAACACTGTCCTCAGTGTTCATCCCTTCCTTGGAACAGGGTTGGACGAGATTTCCACAAATCTCCCTCCAACTCCCAAGTGGCCTCCTGAGGACTAAAGTGCTTCCATTGCACCTTTACTTGAGCAACGGCTTTGTTCCAAAGTGTTATTTCTCTCCGGTCCAGAATACGTAGGGGTTCCACCTAGAAATAGCCTTCGGTTTCCAGTTGCACCAAGTTCCAATCATTCATATGAGTAGGGTCATGAATATATTTTTTTTAAGAAAGAAACATGAAATACATTATGAATTCTTAGATTAGCGGGAAGTGCAAGTTGGTATGTTATGTGTCCAATTCAAACTAGTATCTCGAAGGGCCCACAAAATCTAGGTGCCATCTTGGCAAAGTTCCCTAATTTCAACGAGCTCTTTCGTGCTTTGACCTTCAAATAAACATGGTCTTCCACTTGAAATTCCAAGTGTCTTCTTTGCTGATCTGCATAGCTTTTCTGTCTGTCCTGTGCTTCTTTCAAGTTATGTTGTACCTTCCTTACCATGTTCTCCATTTCTTGGAGCATCTTTGGTCCAACCATGATTCTGTTAGTTGGGTTATCCCAACTAATTGGAGTCGTACACTTTCTATCATATAGTACTTTGAAAGGGCTTATCTTTGTCGACGTTTGGTACCCATTGTTATATGAAAATTCTACCAAGTGTAAATAATCTTCCCATTTGTTTGGTTTTGTTCTTATGTACAAGTGGAGCATATCCTCCATGATTTGGTTTGTCCTTTCGGTTTGTCCATCCGTTTGTGGATGATAACTCGTACTGAAATTCAGATTAGTATTTAGCCCTGCAAACAATTCCTTCCGAAAAGAGGATGTGAATTTTACGTCTCTATCTGAAATCACCATTTTAGGAATACCATGCAGTCTAAAAA
>SNQJ01S0130878.1:26932-41768 GCA_010110895.2 Picea sitchensis
CTTAAGACATATATACCTGATGTTAATCATGTTATCGATTGGAATGTGATTCAGGTGGAGAAAGAAGGTGTATTGCAAGTGCATCATGTGCGCATATTGGACCAGAAAAGAAAACAACTCCAGAATCGAGCCATATGGCTTGTAAAGGTCCAGTGGACCTAGTATGATCCCGAGGACGTGACATGGGAGCACGAGGATGCTATGCAGGCAGAATACCCACATCTTTATGAAGATTTTGAATTCTTGTTGATGTTGTGTAAAGAGTTTCACTGAGGACAGTGCAAAAATAATGGGAGGGGATTGTAATATCCCCTGGTAGTGCCCCATATATATTATAAATTGTAATCATGTTTTGTAGGATGGTGAGCCAAGTATTGATAAGTTGGTAAGCTTATGTGTTTATTAGGTCAAAGAGCCTAAGTGTTAAGGCCAGGAGCCTGATTTTGTATATGTAATTATGTAGATCATTAATGTAATATATGAACATCGTTGTTGTCGATCGACCATGAAGAAAGAGTGACGAGGGACTAAGATTCCACATAATGGGTAAGGGAGAGGGGGTTGAAAGGTTGGAAGAGGGGATAATATTGAGGGCTTAAGTCCTTGAATAATAATTTATTATTATTCCAAAGTGGTGTGAAAGGTATAACTTTATCCTAAGTTCCTAGAAAAAGGGAATGCATACTTGATGGAGTGCATGCAGCTTCATGGACGACATGTGTCAGCCCAGGCACATGCAATTTAACCAAGAATTGAGTCATATGGGGGTGGGTCCCCCATTCTTGCATCCGTTGTCTAAACCATGTTACCTTTGTGTCTGATCATTGCATACCTCACATAGCTCTGAAACCCGAAATCGTGAGACCTCTATGATCAATTGGTTTATTCCCGTGAATTACACCGAGTCTCTGCGTTTGGTCTCCATCATCGACCTCTCCATAATTTCCTTGTCATGCACCCTGAAAACTAGTGGAAAACCCCATGGACTGAGCCATGTCTCTTGTGTATCCTGTGAACCCAGTTTATCCACACTGCAAATCTGAGTTTGTGCTTAATTGTTTGGGTTGTTGTCTTCTGAGAAACTTGAGCATACTATAATTGTCTATGTTGTGTGTGTTATAACTGTGGGTTGTTGTAGCCATGCAGTCCCTTGGTTGAGTTTGATTGGCTACTGTCATCTGTTCCTTGTTGAGCCATACTGTTGTCCTCCTTGTGCTGGAACAGAGCTGAAGAAGTAGGCTGTCAGGCATGTGTGCAACACTCTATCCAGGTGAGAGAGGTGGTTGTGGTTAAAGAAGCAGGTTGTCAGACCTGTGAGCAACTCTCTCTAGGTGAGAGAGTGCACAAAGGAAGTGAGAACTCCTGGAAGGGGTCTTGTAGCTGCCACAGAGCTTGGAGAATTCTGGTACAACCTGTTGCTGAAGCCCAACGTAAGGGAGGTTTAGCAGCCGAAGGACTGTCCAGGTGACAGTTAAGGTGTATACTCATGGGGTGGGACAAACATGTGGGGAATGAGATTCTATGAGCAGTGGGCATAAGTGGCTCCTAGGAGAAAATCCATCCTCATAAATTATGTGTCCTCCTGTTGACCTTGCCTAGCCTAGGATTCCCTTGCCCGATGGAGCTTGGTCCTAGCTCGAGGGTGACCTACTGCTGAGAGTTATGAGCAGTGCGGTCTAAGGCTGGGAGGTTCGTGGAAGGTCTGCACACATTTGGTGTTGTTATGCCAGTTTAAAAGATAAGTATTAATTATTTACTTAATTTATGTGTGATGCATGTCTATGTCTTGAAATGTATCATGTATTCCGTTGCAAGTTTGAATTGTTGTTAATTTTATTTAAGTCTGTATGTTAGCAGTAATATTGTGATTACTCAGTATTGTTCGTTAAATTTCATAAATATGTTAATTTGATTTAATGCATATTCTTTATATATATATATATATATATATATATATATATATATATATTTCGCGTAGTAGCGTTGCATGATAGTGGGGATGATGGACGGGGACGTTACAATATGGTATCAGAGCTTTAAAAGCTAAGTTAAGGTTGTGTTGGTATAATTTCCCATCTTGTTGGTGGCTGGGGATGTTACACCACTTGATGTATTAGGAGAGGAGGTGAGGGGGGAAAGAGTGGGACATCGATCATGAAAAAAGAGGTGGGAATGAGGGAGTACGGTGAGAGGCATANATATTTCGCGTAGTAGCGTTGCATGATAGTGGGGATGATGGACGGGGACGTTACAATATGGTATCAGAGCTTTAAAAGCTAAGTTAAGGTTGTGTTGGTATAATTTCCCATCTTGTTGGTAGCTGGGGATGTTACACCACTTGATGTATTAGGAGAGGAGGTGAGGGGGGAAAGAGTGGGACATCGATCATGAAAAAAGAGGTGGGAATGAGGGAGTACGGTGAGAGGCATAAAGGGGTATGCAGTGAGAAGAGGTGAAGGGTTGATGCGTAGGGGAGGGAGAGTGGTAGGAATGAATGGTAGAATGGATGATCCAAAAAGGATCTAGAGAATAATAAGGATAGCTTAGAATTCATAGAAGCAGCTCAGGAAGCTCAGAATGGACTTCGCAGACAAAGAAATGGAAAAAATTTAAAGTACTTAAAACTCGTTGAAATTGGCATCATCACGAAGAGCATGTCGCAATATTTCCAACAATGTAAATGGCTCGTCAAACGGAATTACAGATCAAAATATATTCACGACCAAATTTTTGATCAACCTAGCCCAGTCAATAGGGATGAGTCAACATCTGAACTATTGAAGTCAGCATCAGTACAGATGATGTCAGTTTATGTACAACATACATGGCACATGCAGAAGGTGACACCTGTCATCTGACGTCAACATGACGTCATCATGGTGACGTGGAAACACTAGAGGTTACCACATGTCACTCATTTTTGGAATTTTTGGGTCAACATGTGGACCAATGAGGAAGTGCCATGTGGCAGTCAGTATAGCCACATGGCAGGCCATATGGGACATGGTAGACACGTGGCATCCGTACAATATGTGGCAAGTTGATGTGGCGAGTAGATAACATGGAAAGATGATTGTACAAGTGGATGGCATGGGCCAATAGGTGGTTTCGATGTCACCCAGTCATGGGATGCCACGTGGCAGTAGGAAAATTCCTAATGAGGGTCAGCTAACAAAAATCCAAAATTAAAAAAAGGGGTTGGTTGGCGCCAACCCCTAATCCACCAAAGTTAGTTGTATTCTGACATATCTGGTCAGCAACAAACAATCTCCTAAAGGGATCACTAAACTTAGCAGAGAATGTGTTATGGTTAAAACAATAAGCCAAAGGGAGGAGGCATGTAGGCTTGACCCTGGGACCTACCCCAACAACTCTCCCTTAATACATATCCCCCAACCAACGGACCAAACGACCATGTTGGTTAATCCACCCAACTTTTTCATTTAAAAACTGACCTTTTCCAGTGCATAGAGGAGGAAGGCATGCACAATAGTCCATACCGAGAACAAATTTCAATGCAAGAGTACTGTCATTAGTGCATATTGCAGGCACAAAAATTGAGACATAATTTATCAAGGGGATGAAAGTGCCAAACTTAGATCAAGGCATGGAGCCAATCATTTTTGGGTAACTCGATGCCACAAATCCAGTGGTGTTGTTTGTTTTCTTATCTAAGCAAATATTTTGTAGCTTAACTCTAGAATGAGGTATACTTATGCATTTTTCCAAATTATTTTGTTGAGTTAATAAAAATGCCTACCCATTTGAGAGTAGGACCCAGAGACGTAGTCCACTAGGGATGAACTCCATTATCAAGTTTTTTGTGTTTAGATATGATGCATATGTCTCTTCATTATTAAGTTATTCCTTCTTTATGGTGCACTTGATTTTATGCTCATTTAATACAATTCTTTAATAAGTCACCTTGATGAAAATATATCGGATCATGTTGGTATCATAGTAGTCATATTTGACTTGAGTTGTTGAGTGTGAATGCTTACTAGGGCTAAGCATAAGCAAGGTGAAGGAAATCTTAAGAATTTCAATCCTGAAGTTGGTCGTGCATCCTGAAGGAATAAAATGGATGAAGAGGGAAAGTGTGATGAATAGGCGAAAAACTTCCATATGGTCTTTTACCACATGTCAGAAATGGTCGAACAAATGTATGGATATTACGAGAAGAGGATGAAGAAGAAAGGGAAGAAAAGGGAAGCACAATAAGATGATAATGATTCAGTGAATCAAGGGATTGGAGGAGACCTTCTTGAGCCTCTATCTTCACCATCAAGTTCTATCTCTTCTTCCCCTGAGAATTCTCATCATTTTCATGATTCTAGCCGTAAAATTTCTTTCAAGAAACCATTGTTAAAGCTTGATATAAAATTTGTTTTACCTATGTTTAATGGAGATGCTAATCCTGAAAAGCTAGATAATTTGATCCGACAGGTTGAAGTGTATTGTCGTGTTCAACAAATTGATGAAGAGGAAGTTAAAGTACAATTGTCTTCTCTTCGGTTGGAAGGCATCACTCTTGTATGGTGGGAGAGAAAACTTCAGGACATAAGTAAGTGTGGTAATCTTCTTTCCTCATGGTCGGAATTTAAATCAGCAGTAAGGAAACAATTTTATCCATTGGATTATTTACATAAAGCAATGATGGAATGGAAAACTTTAATACAAAGTAAGGGTCAAACTGTACAAAGTTTCACAAAAGAATTTAGGAAGAAAGCTCTTGCATTAAACATTCTTTTGGATTATTATGAAACTTTAATGAACTATATTGGCACACTTCACAGTTATATTCATCATACTTTTCTATTGTTTAACCCCACCAGTCTTGATGAAGTTTGTGTGTAAGATACTCACCTTCAGAATAGGGGAAATTATGTTCAAGAAGATCCCAAAAAGAAACCTTCCAATCTCCCACTTAAGTAGTTTAAGAAGTTTAAAAGGAAGGACAAAAAGACCGCAACTATAAAGAGATAAGAAGGAAAGCCATCTTGCACTCATTTTAATAAGAGTGGTCACGATGATGAACAATGTTGGAAACTACATCTAGAGAAGAGACCGGAATAGTTCGGTGGAAAGGGGAAGACAAACATCGTTGCTACAATGCAACACGATATTGGTTCTAATTCAGGAGATGAAGGAAATATCACAACGGTTGGAGTACAAGGTAAATATTCCCTTCATGCTAGTTCAAATTCCAATAATGAATCTCACGATGATGAAAGAAAGAGGAATGGATTATTTAATATAAGAGTTGTATATAAACACACTAAGATAGATACATTATTTGATTTTTGTTCTCAAGTAAACTTGATATCTGAAGCACTTGTCAAAAAAATGGGTCTTGAAACTAAACCACATCCAAAGACTTATCCAATTGGTTGGGTATGTGATAAAGAAAAACTTAATGTCACCAAGAAATGTAGGGTCAATTTTCTATTGCTTCATAGTTGATTGATGAAGTGGATTTGGATGTTGTATCACTTGATATATGTGGCATAGTGTGGGGAAGTCCTTATCTTTATGATAGAAAAGTATTCTTCTTTTGTCATGAGAAAAAATATCACCTTACTAAAGGGGGAGTGGAATATATTGTTAGATCCCACAACATGAGGGTAAACACGACACTTGTTAGTGCGGGATAAATGAAGAGACTCATAAACACTAATAAGAGATATGTACTCATGGTGGTAAGGGAAAAGGATGTCGGAACACCAGATGCTTTTCAAGGATGTGATCCTTCTGATAAGAAAGAATTAATTGATATTGTTTCTAAGTATGATGATATTTTCCAGGAACCAAATGGATTATGTCCTAAGAGGGAAATCCAACATGAAATACATCTTCAACAATATTCTCCTCTTCCTAATGTGGGCATGTATAGGATGTCAGTTGTAGAGATTATAGAGATCAAAAATCAGGTACAAGGATTATTGGATCAAGGGGTCATCAGGCCCAGCTAATATCCTTGTGGTTCTTTGATCATGATTGTGCCAAAGAAGGATGGAACATGGTGAATCTGTGTCGATTACCAAGCCTTAAATAAAATCACGGTGAAAATCGATACCCTCTTCCTTGTAAATATGATTTACTTGATCAATTAAAGAATGTTGTTTATTTCACTAAGTTGGATTTGCATAGTGGATACCATCATATCAGGGTTGCAGAACATGATGCATGGAAAACCGCGTTTAAAATCAAACAGGGATTGTTTGAGTGGTTAGTTATGTCATTTGGGATTTGTAATGCTCTGACAACCTTCATGCGTGTGATGAATGATGTATTCAGGCCATTTCTATATGATTTTTTGATTGTATATTTAGACAAAATTCTTGTATTTAATGGGACTTGGGATGAACATGTAAGGAATGTAAAGCAAGTATTGGATACTTTGAAAAGGGAAAAGTTGTATGTAAAATCATCTAAATGTGAATTTGGTAATACTGCACTTGTATACTTAGGTCATATTGTAGGAGGAGGACAATTGAAAATTGATCCTTTCAAGATTGATGTGATTGAAAACTGGCATGAGCCCAAAAGTTTAACCAAAATACATAGCTTCTTAGGTGCAGTCTAGTATTGGAGGAGATTCATTTCAAAATTCTCTTTTATAGCAACTCCTTTGCATGTCTTAACCAGTGTGAAGAATACTTTTCAGTGGGGAGGAAAGAAAAAAAAATATTTCAACACTTTGAAGGAAAATATTAGTACTACACCAGTATTAGCAATGTTGAACCCTTTTGAGATCAAGACAAATGCTAGAAGATATTCCATGGGTGTAGTATTGATGCAATATCGCAAGCCTATCTTTTACCACTCTAAAATTTTTAACCAAGTTGTTGTTAATTATCCTACGTATGATAAAGAGTTGTATGCATTAGTTCAAAGCGTAAATAAATGGAAGCACTAATTGTTAGGGAAGGAAACAATCATACATATATATCATCAACCCTTACAGTATCTCCAAGCACAAACCAACATGCAACAATATCGACATTATAGATGGATGAGTTTTCTTCAACAATTTCATTTGGTAATCAAATACAAAAAGGGTACAAGTAACAAGGTAGATGATATGCTTTCTATACCTCCTATTGTTGCTTATATTATTTTGAAGAATGCTTCTTTATCCCATGATAGCTATGTGGAACAATATGTGGTTGATAAAGATTTTAAAGAAGTATTTGAGAAGTGAACCCATGGTGCATAGGTAGAAAACTATTATCTGCAGGGAAAACTACTTTACCATCTTGGAAAGCTATGTATTCCTACAAGTGAACGAGTCCATGTAATATGAGAATCTCACACTTTTCTTGTGTCTGGGCATTTTGGGGTAGGAAAAACTATGGCTCATTTTCAAAGATTTTGTTATTGGCTTCATATGAAAGAAATTGAAACTAAATATGTAAAGGGGTGTGTGATGTGTTCTACTTGTAATCCCACAAATAAAAAATTGGGGCTATACTCACCACTTCATGTGACATCCCATCCATGGGAAAGTATCTCCATAGATTTTGTAGGGGGTTTACCAATGTCAAAAAAAATTCAAGACTATTTGTATGTTGTAGTGGATAGGTTCAACAAGATGTATATCTTAATGCCATGTAAAAAATAGATCATTGTTGAGAAAATTGCTAATCTCTTCTTTTAGTATGTCCGGGTTCACTTTGGTTTACCCACATCCATTATCTCGGATCGAGATACTCGATTCCTTGAGGTTTTTTGGACGAGCTTGTGGAGAATGATCAACAACATATTGAAGAGGAGCACTACTTTCCATCCACAAAACGAAGGACAGAAAGAGGTTGTAGACCAAAAATTGGTACTTTTGATTCGAGGCTACTGCAAAAAGCATCCCAAGTTATGGGATGAATAGATACCCTATATACAACATGCTTTCAATCAAGCCTTACATTCCTCCACTCAGTTTTCGCCTTTTGAGACATGTTTTGGGTATTTTCCTAAGGTTCCTTTGGACTTGATGTATGGGAGAGATGCCAATTCAAATGAATAAATTAATGAATATAGGACTCACAAGTTCATTCAGAGGATCCAACAAGTACATCAAGCAGTCAAGAAAAAATTGGAGAAAATTCAATCATAGTATAAGGCTCGGCATGACAAACACAAGGTTGATCATCACTTCTAGGTTGGAGACGAGGTATGGCTTCACATCAACAAGGATATATTGAAGGGGGGAGGAAATAAACTCAATCCCATCAGTTATGGACCCTTCAATATTTTGGAGAAAAGTGGTACCAATGCTTTTCATCTAGATCTTCCACCTTATATGAATATCTACTTAGTTGTAAATGTGGAAAACTTGAAACTTTTTTAGCCTCCCATGATCATGGATTAGGATGAGGAAGTTTCAATACCTTCAGTGGATGAGTTTTCTCCTGAGTACTTGGATGATTTTAAGGAAGATATCATCTTCGACAGAAAGCCTAGGACTTCATGCAGGGGTGATGTTGATTATCGTCGAGCGGTCTTAAATGGCACAAATCCAAGCAAGGCAAAGTGGATTGAGAAGGACAAGGTGAGGAAACTCTTCCCTCACTTATCTATTGATTGATGAAAGATTTTGGTGGTCCAAAAAACTCTCAGTGGGAAGGTTTGATCCAAAAAGGATGTAGAGAAGACTAAGGATAACTCAAAATTCATAGAAGTAACTCAAGAAGCTCATAATGGCCTCAGTAGANACTTATCTATTGATTGATGAAAGATTTTGGTGGTCCAAAAAACTCTCAGTGGGAAGGTTTGATCCAAAAAGGATGTAGAGAAGACTAAGGATAACTCAAAATTCATAGAAGTAACTCAAGAAGCTCATAATGGCCTCAGTAGATAGAGAAAGGGAAAAAATTCAAAGTCCTTAAAACTCAGTGAAATTGGCATCATCTTGAAGAGCACGTCATAATATTTCCAACAACGCAAACAACTTATCAAACAGAGTTACAGATCAAAATATATTCGCGTTAAAAGTTTTGGTCAACCTAGTCGAGTTAGCAGGGATGAGTCATCATCTGTACTGCTGACATTATCATTAGTATGGAGGACGTCAACGTCCATAAATTGTACATGGCACATGCAGAGGGAGACACGTGTCATGCTGATGTCAACATGGCAACACCAGATGCTTCCATGTGTCACTCATTTTTTACATTTTCAATTCAACATGTGAACCAATGAGGAAATGCCACGTGGCAGTGTGTACAACCACATGGAAGGTCGTACAAGACGTGGAAGATACATGGCATCCATAAAATACATGGCAATTTGACGTGGTGGGTAGATGACATGGAAGGATGACTATACAAGTGGATGGTGTGGGCCAATAGGTGGCTACCACGTGGTAGTGGGAAAATTCCCAATGAGGGCTAACTAACGAAAATCCAAAATTAAAAAAAGGGGTTGGCTGGTGCCAACCCCCAATCCACAAAAGTTATTTGTATTTTTCCATATCTGGTCAACAACAAACAATCTAATAGTGGGATCGCTAAACTTAGCGAAGAATGTGTTATGGTTAAAACAATAAGCCAAAGGGAGGAGGCCCATGATCTTGACCTCGAGGCCTCCCCCAACAACTCACTCTTAATACATATCTGCCAACCAACGATCCAAATGGCCATGTTGGTTAATATGCCCAACTTTTTCATTTAAAAAATGACCTTTGCCAGTGCACGAAGGAGGAAGGCACGTGCACCAGTCCGTACTAGGAACAAATTTCAATGCAAGAGTGTTGTCATTAATGCAGGTTGCAGGCATGGAAACCGAGACATAATTTATCAAGGGGATGAAAGTGCTAGACTGATATCAAGGCATGGAGACAATCATTTTTGGGTAATTCGACGCCACAAATCTAGTGGTGTTGTCTATTTTCTGATATGAGCAAATCTTTTGCATCTTAACTCCAGAATGAGGACTACTTATGTATTTTTCCAAATTCTTTTGCCGAGTTAATAAAAAGGCCTGCCCATTTGAGAGTAGGACCTGGAGGCATAGTCCATTAGGGATGAAATTCGTTATCAAGTTTTTTTTTCCAGATCTGATGCATATGTCTCTTCATTGTTGAGTTATTCCTTCTTTATGGTGCACTTCATTTTAAGTTCATTTAATCCAATTCTTTAATAAGTCACCACAATGAAAATATCCTGGATCAATGGATATGCCAATAGGGAAGGGGAGGATAATATGATGAAAGGGAAGGTTAAAGATTTTTTTTTTCATATATACCATTAATAAACGTCTTTATATATTAGGGATAGAGAAGGGGGATTAGGTGTGGAGGGATGTAGGAAAATTAGGGCATGGGGTCCTAGGATTGAAGGTGGTTTGAGGCATAGGGAAGTTACTATGGAACTAGGATGAAGGTGTATGAGGTGTGGTGCCCCTGGGAAGAGATATGGGAATATAAATGATCTAGGTAGAAATTGGTGGCCACCCACCTACTACACTAACTCAAAACATGGGTTTCAAACTTTGTAGTTCTTTTATGTTTTTTCAAGCCCTGAAATTCCGAGGCCGTTCTGAGTCCCAAAACAACGCTTTTTGGGCATGATAGTTCCCATACTAGGTATCAAATTATCCAATGCATATCATATGAAAAATTTACACCCTTGGGAAGTTGACTTACGAAGTACCCCCATCGAGGTCGCTAATATTTTGGTGTTTCATCTTTCGGGGTTAGGGTTTTGGATTTCCTTTATGTTAAAAATGCCTCTAGAGCCTCATTGTAAACATCATCATATTCTTGTGAATGAGCGTAGCCATCACATCTCTCCTTAGAGATAAGCTACCACCATTCTAGCGATTCATTCACTCTATAATTTTACATTTTTTGTACATCCTCTCATTAATAAAAATTGTGCATTACTATATCTCTGTGTTTATTGCAATATCTAGGTATATTTAATTGTTATATCTTTGCCTTCATTTCATTCTCAAAATAATATGGATCAATGGTATCAGATCATTCTACTCGTTGTTTCTTAGTGCATGTCCCCGACGAGGTCAGGGTATAGAGAGTTGGGTATTGAGCTAGTTTCTCTTGAAGACAAATTCTCTTGCCAACCCAAGCAAACTCCCATGGTGGAAGAGGAGAGGAAAGACAGAGAAAAAATTCCCATCAATTTGTTGTTCATGGAATCCCTCATGCAAGAGAGGAATGAGATGTTGGAGAATTTTTCCCAAATCCTTCAACGATTGCCGACAATAACATGTGTGTCTTTGTCGAGTAGTCTCTTTGGAGATGCTACCCCATTCAAGGTACAAGTTAATTTTGATATTCCTTTATTTGAAGGTCATATCGATACATATGCTTTGGAAAAATGGTTAAATTTGATAGAAGGCTATTTCTTTGTTCACAATTTTTCCAATAGAGAAACGATCACCTTTGCACTCCTTAAATATCTCCCCAATGTCCAAAATTGGTGGGAAACTTACTGAGAGAAAAATTCCATAGAGGAGTTTGGAATATTTGGGGTTGAACTCACTTACGATATTTTTATGGATATGGTCAAGGAGCAATATTACCCTGTGGGAAACTAAGATGACCAGTACGTGAGATGGACCACACTGCATCAAAAGTGGTACCAAAGAGTGTTGGAGTTCACAAATACCTTCCATATCTTATGTACCTATGTGTTTATTACAATATCTCTATATATTTCATTGTTATATCTCTACCTTCATTTCATTCTCAAAATAATCTGGATCAATAGAGCTTAGGGCCCAAGTCTAGAAGGGGTTAGGGGTTATATAGAGTTAGGGACCTAGGGGAAAATGGAGCTATTATCCAAGTGGAGGTAGGGGCCTAGGAATAAAGGGGTATATCATTTAAGTAGAGGTAGGGTACCAAGGTTAGATGGGTCTAGGCTCTGATGCATGTGTAGAGGGGGATAGTGGTCCNGTTCTCATGTGCATAGGATACTATGGGTGTTATAGTCTTTGGACGTAGGGACAAAGTGTGGATCATTAGGCCATAGGGGTGTAGGGTTCAGGGCCCCATGGGTGTAAGGGGGAGGTGGCACAAGGTAAATATTTCTAGGTGTCAAGTAGAGGTAGGGGGTAAGTATAGATGGGGCTTGGATATAAGAGATAGGTTCTATTGTTGAGGGAATAGTTGGGAGGTGAGGACCTAATGGAAGATAGAGTTTCAATGAGGGTGGTGGGGAATATGTGGATTATATTTGGGATTCATCAGTAAAGGATTCAAGGTCTAAGTAATTTGAGGCCAAGGGTTGTGGTTGGAGCTAGGTTTATGGATGAGGAGACATGGGATAAGGTTATGGAACAAGGGACTGTGGGGCCTAGGGTGCAGCAGTCCCAAACATAGGGGTATAAGGTGAAAAGGTTCCTAATGTAAGGAGTGTGGCCCTAGGGTAGAGGGGATGGGAAAGTAATAGAGCCATAGGGAAGAGGTCATAGGGGTAGAGGTGATGAGGTCACAAAGGGGGGGTATGGACATAGCATGAAGGTAGTATGGTAGATGAAAGGGACCAATGGCATATAGAATTAGTGGCTGAGGGGCAGATGGATATATATGAAGAAAGAGACGGAGTCAAAAGAGTGGATGGGGTTGGGGATAGATGCTTAATTTAGCTAAGGCTTGAGTTTCTCTCCTAGACCATATCAAGGTCTTGAGACTCATAATTGATGATCAAAAAATGGTCAGGGAACCAACATATTTCTCAGAGGCCAAGCATAACCTCCAGAGGTAGTTTCTGTTGCTTCAAAGAATTTTCCATGGTTCTTGATACCTCTAAGTTTTCTTAAGGACATAAAGCATGCCCTTCTTCCTTAGATCATTTTTATGGACTCGGTACATATACTTACTACTCAAAATGGCCTGGTGGCATTGACATCAATAATAATAGGCCAATTATACCCTCAAGAGGTCATGTGTGGTTGTTTGACGCATCCTTCCTGATGCTAGATGGCTAATATTTTCCAAGTTATGGTCTAAAATTAACATTTTCTCCTCCCCTCCATGTCAAGGGCCCCAAGACCCATACTTAGTGCTATAAAATTCTACCAGTATGTATATACCTAGTTATAGGAAAATGATGCCCTCAATAGGTCATTTGTGGTGGTTAAAAGTGTTGTTCTTGTCCCCAAAATCCTATAATATTTCTTTAGGTCCTAAATATAGCTTTTGTTTTCCTTACCATATCCTAGTTTTATAGATTCATATTGAATGTTCAAAAACTCATAATGCTAACTATCCCCATTAGGATACCAAGGATACACTTGAAAGGTCTTTTTTGTGGGTTCAACATGTTGTTTATGGCCCTACACATCCACAAAATTCCTTTGACACATTCTTGTTATATGTACCTTGTGAATGACTAGTCAATAAAGCACGTGCACACTCTAGAGTGTGTGAATGTTCCTTTCATTCAATTTTTTTGGGGAAGAAGTGAAAGCTTTATTTTATGTGTTTGCTAATTTGGTTTCCTTGGATTTAAGTTTGAAGTGACAAACTTGGTGGTTTGGGATGAAAATACATCAAAGCCTCCATTTTTCTAAATACCTTTCAATATCTCTATTTTTCACGTTATTTTTGTATATGCTACATAAATTTGTTGTTGATGAAACTACACACACATAGAATCCACTAAGATTCTAAATGTATAATTCTTTTTAAAAATAACATTGTTTACTATTTTTAATATATTTTTTTCTTGACATATATTATAATGTTAAAATATATACATATTTTATTCATTTAAAAACAAATTATTTCCTTAACCTTTCTTAAAGTAATTTATATGATACCCTAGTATAGATGGAGACCTGCAATCTAAAAATAAAATAAAAATTGTTTGATTATGCTAAGATTATATATTTGAACAACTAATTCAATTTTCTACATTTCATCTTCTACACCATATTCAAATTCATTGTGAAAGTTCCTTGAATCCTCCCTCGAAGTTAATTGTTGTTTTTCTATGTTTTCATTTCTACTAATGCATCATGGGATACCATCATTAGCTCTTATCTTATTTTATATTAAGAAATGCATTATTTATATCCTTTGTAATTGTTTTAGGTTTTCTCAAAGATATAGAGTTTCCATGCATAGTTACTACTAGTTTTCTTATAGTAAATATTTTTGAGTATTCCAAAAAAAACTTTATTGATCCAGAATGCCTATTTCTATTGAACAAAATGAATGTATTGGTATACCATGTAAAATCACTTAATGGACAACATCAATATATTGAACAAAATGAATGTATTAGTATATCATGTAAAATAACTTAAATGAACATGCAAAGTAAAATAACCTAATGAACAACATGAATGGAAAGTAGAAAGAATGCTTCAATCAAAGAAACAACAAATTTGATAGTTAAAACTTCCATTGTTTGTTGAATGGCAATTCACTTCAAAATTTTCCTTAGTACTCATATTACATTTTCATTTTTATTTTTAAGATAGCATTGTGTACCTGGATAATAAAATTCCTATGTTATTTATCTCATGAGAGTTTTTTTTTTTTTTTGTCATATTCATATAAATTCAATTTTTTTTTTAATATAAAATGTATTTTTTAAATAAATTTATAAAAAATAATTTTTAATACAATTTTATTAACGATAAGTTTTTCTTAACTTGTGTAGAAAAATAAGATTTTTGTAAGTTTAAAAAAAAATAAGAAAAATGTACATCCATGATGTATCGAGAAAACCACTACATACCATTGTGATAAATGGTAAAAACAAATTTTTATCTCAAATAATTTTATTGTTTTCCAAAGTTTTTGTTTTTTTTTTTTATTTAAATTTTATTAAAAATTAGAATTGAAAACTCATTGCAAATGTCT